>JAVSBX010449524.1:0-12622 GCA_033119125.1 Desmognathus anicetus
GTGAAACCAGTAATGCGACGGCCATGTTAGGTGAGTAAAAGTCTATTTTGCATTATGCCGTAACCGGCTACCGGTACGGGATTTCAGAACAGTAATCCTCCTATGTAACTTCGCTCTTTCCCTGAAAGACCATGTGGGGAAATGAAGGGGAAAGCGTGCACAAATGAATCTAGGCCTACGAGCGGGTGGAATCCTAACACTTAGCTGGACAATCCCCTTTTGCGCTACCATTCACAATTTGGAGTCAAAATCTACCAAACACCTCCAATACGCTTTTTCCTGCTTCATCAGTGCGAGAAGCCCCACCCTCAGCCAATGGGATACCCCAAATATCATTAAAGACATCCTTGGCGGCATTCATCCTACTTGCACTAATGCGAGCATTGCGATCCCCCATAAGTAAAATATGATCATAATCAGGGATTTCGGTCTCCAGTAAGGTATCACTAAGGATCTCTTCCAAATAGGTCAGATCTTGTTTCCAATTCTTCTCCCAAGGTTTGAGATAGATATTTACACATAAAATGGCAGGGCCTTCTCTTTGACCTATCACAACTGCCAGAATGTTAGATGACATTGTTTTGATTTCAGTAACATTAACAGCAAGGGAATTCCTAAAATACAAGGCAAGTCCTCCAGAAGCTCGACCAGCCAATGATGCAGTGGCGGGACTATAAAAACCACGGAAGCCCTCAAGCTGAATACTCCCCACCACCCAAGTTTCCTGTAGCCCAATTAGGTCATATTGATCAAATACATTCAGGACAAGTGGGTCACTGGCCTTAGAGCGTAAGCCAGCACAATTCCAAGATAGAGTTGGGAGGGTGCCTGAGTCCTTGTAACATTCACTAGGAATAGGTATTATCATTAAATTGTTTGGGGAATCGCCCATGTTCAAACCATCAGCACTTATTTTGTCTAGCATGATTTTATCCTTACATCCTTCAACTAAGTCCTTCTCACCCTCTTCCCTCATCTCCCCATGTAATAACTTAGCCCCCACAGCTCCATTGGAATCTTCCAATAGTCAGTCGTTAGCTTTCAGATTGAATAAGGGAAAGAAGCGGTTAGACCGCAGTATACCGTTGTCTTGATAAGGCCTCAAGGTTGGTTGGGTCATCCTAGAGATGTACTCGATAGGAGTCACTGATGGAGATCCAAAATGCAGTCTATAAAAGGGCAACAACACCTTTACTATATTTGGGTCTCATATGTCACCTCTCACAGCCTCAAATATAGACCTCACCAATGCAGTATCCCGAACGTTTGCGACTATACAGTCGCCAGAAAAGGCCTTTGAGGCGGCATCCACCCATGCAACCCTTCTAGTCATTATTATATCTGTGATGCTAACATACGTCACACACTGAAGCCGACACAAATATTTTAAGATGTGTTCCACCCGATCTTCATGTAATTCCATTTGAGAGGTTAAGTGTGGAACATTACCAAATAATATGACATATGGGGCAGCCGCCGGTGGAAAATTAAGAATTGGGGGTCTTGTGGGGATTTTCATTAAGGGAGTTGGGATTAGAAATAAGGGTTTTTGGCCAGTAAGAGGCAACTGACTGTTCGGGTGGGAAGAAGTAGAGGGTAAGATACTACCACCTTGAGAAGAAAAATTCTTATGACCAGTAGTAGCAGTCTGTATATTTGGGTGAATTAGAGTGGATGTGGAAGGATTACCATTATGAGAGGGAGGAGGATTAGATATAATACCGGGGGTGATTGGGGGAGTAGACTGATGGGTCAGACTTGAATGACAGTCTGATTCACCCCCTTCCTCAACTACAGCCAGATCATCACCAATGAGCCCTAATTGTTGAGTACTGATAGTTTTTCCCTTAATCAACTGTTGTTCATTTAAGAAGTTGATGTCTTTCTTAACTTCTTGTGAGATTTTCTCCAAGGCCAGTACCTTCAAATTAATGGTGGCCACCAAATTCTCAATATAGGCCAAGGATTTTAGGATTAAATCTGTTTTCTCAGTATTGTTTGTTGTAGCTTTAGATGGATTGGTGCCCAATTGCTTCCTAAATGTGTTACATTTAGGACCCGAATTACGTTTAGATTTTCTAATTTTTTTGGTTGGTGGAACCTGACCCACATCCACTCTTGCACCACACAAACTCTTCCATTTCTTATTATTTCCTGGGGTGAATACAAAGGTATCTGGTACTCTCTCAATCATTTTCGGTGATTCGCATAGCTTAACCAAGTCAGGTGATTGTGATAATCGTTCAAAAGGCTGATCATCACTAATCAAAGGGTCAGATTGAGCCGAGGGGTCAGGTAACACTAATAGTGGAACTACAGATAAGTTATCAGGGGCAGAGTGTAAAGTCGGGGCTGGCTGGGAGTAAGTTTTAAGAACCTGAGCCTCAATACACTTCTTTCTTGTCGAGGCCATATTTTGGAGCACCTCAGTAAATTTATTATCAATGTCTGTAATTGCCTTTTTAAAAAATACATCAGGAGGACCTTTAATGACTACCATTATATAAATTTTATGGGGAACACAATGGCACTATAGCCCAACTATAATAGCATAAATTCAGTTATCCCCAAAAATGTCAATTTGTTCGCAGGAACTAAAGTAATTCGTACTAACACAGATTTGATCCCTCAATTGTTATAAAGCCACTGGGTCTTAAATACTAAAGTGTCAGTGCAAAATAGAAAAAGATATCTAATACTTTAAAAAAGAATTAAACATTAGCTCTGGCTTCTGAGTTAAAATGCTATTAAAATACCATAAAAATAGATTCCTAAATTATATACTAACCATACGTACAAGCAATATAAATTAGCATACAATAACATTAAATGATGTTTCATAAACTTGTACGATAGACCAAAATAAAGTGCTACAGCTCACAGTACAAAATTGTGCAAATCTGCATGTGTAGGGGGGAATGTAGTAGGGAAAAGTTCACAGAATTTAAAAACTAAATAAAATCATATGCTGATAAGAAGAACACAGTAATTTTAAATATCTAAAAGCACTGAAACATAGTTGCTTTATGGGATGTGCAAATAAGCCTGTTAGTTAGCATACGGGTGTAAGTCTCAATATATGAAGAATAGCAGAATACTTATGCTTATATGCAAAATGGGTAGCTTATAGGGGTGAAAAGGATGCTGAAATGTATCTGCCTTATCAGCGAAATGGCTGGAATTGTAACCAGTAAGCATCCAAGGCACACTTTTTCAATCTCCAAAACGTTGGTGTCACAGTATTTACAAATTGGACCGTAGCCATGCAGTCATGGTAGGGAAGGACACGCTTGCCAGTTGCTAAGCTGGGGGTGTCAACAAAATTTACAAACAGGGCACGCTTACTAGCTTCAAAGGTGGGGGTGCCAACAGTAGTTACAGCCAATACAGGCCTCCTAGCCTCCCAGACTCCAAGACTCCCAAGACAGGAGTAGAGCCTCTGACTGCCTCCGTCTCGCCGCCGCCGGGCCACTCCGCTCAGCCACTTGTTGTGTTGAGTGGCTTTTAAACTTCCTTCACTTTATTGTCGCCACCCCTGCCAGAGAGCAGTAGAGCTGCAGGGGTGGATGGGAAATGGAGTCCCCTCAGCACTCTCTAGGACCAGCCACAGCCAATTGGATTCAGCACGAACGTCTATGTGCCTGTATGCAAAGATGCAGGGCGCCACGCACCACAATCATAGCCAGGAGGGCTTCAAAAGGACTCCCAAGACAGGAGTAGAGCCTCTGACTGCCTCCGTCTCGCCGCCTGGCCGCTCCACTCCAAGGGGTGCCACCTTTTCCTTGCTTTCTGGACGACGGGCCTTTATCATCACAGCCCTTCTGTCACTTGAGAAATCCTCGGAACCCAGATCCATCTGAGGAGCGGCACTGTTGCTTGCTCCCTTCGGGTGCCGGTGAGCTGGCCGACCGAGCAGTCGGCTTAGAGATTGGCGTAAGGGACTTCGCCATTTTAGCACCAATTGTACACTTTTCCAACAGGGCATCCGTTCCTGGGGTGAAAAGTTCCAACCCATCGAAAGGAAGGGCGAGGACCTTGTCATGTGCATCTTGCTGTAACGAAGTGGACTTCAGCCAAGCCTGGCAACGAAGGTCCACTCCGATACACATAGCCCTCGCTGCATTGTCCGAATGAAACATCGCTGCATTCAGCATCAAGTCAGAGGCACGGAGAGCATCATTGATGCCCTCAAGGAAGTCCTGGCGAAGGTCTGACAGGATATATTCCGCAAACCTGACAAGCCCCTCAAAGAGACGGTGATTGGCGCCCGCTAGAAAGGCATCTGCATTTGCGTGGCACAGATGTAGACTTCCATTCGTATAGACTTTTTTGCCAAAGGTATCCAGCAGTTTTTCTTCCTTTCCAGGGGGAGAGACAGATGAAGCTGCCAGAGACTTCACAGCTGCGGCTACCACCAAGGACTGAGCCGGAGGCTGTGAGGCAAGACACAGGGTCACCGAAGGAAGAAGACAGTGTCACAGGTCTATGCGCTTGTCCACTGCAGGACAAAAATGCGGTTTGTCCCAAATCTCACATACATTCTACAAGACGTCAGGCTGACGCATTATGCCTGACCGAGGTGCAGGATGGTAAATCGCAGCAAGCACCCCAGAGGAAACAACAGGTTGTTCCTGAGGGGTCTCCACACCCAGACACTGCAAGGTGTCACGGAAAAGGGAGTGTGTGGCTCTCACAGAAGGAGGCACCCTCTATTCCCCCGCGTCATCAGTATCAAAACCTCCCCCCAAAGGCAAGGGCGGGGGGGTAGGAGGGTGAGGAGAGGGTCCAGAAGGAAGTGGCGGCCAGACAATTGGTGCCTCCGCAGGCTTATCTGGAAGGAGCAACGAAGGACCCCTCCCTGGAGGACCAAACCCAGCAAAAGTTGGCCTTGAGGGGACCCTACCACCAGCACCAGGACCAATGGGACCAGGGGATGGAGGGGAAGTGTTACATGGCAGGAGCCCAGGCAGGGTCTCCTTTATGACGTCCACCAAGTAACTTTTCATCGTCTGGGATGTGAAAAGTTTTGTGAAGGTGCTCAGCAAGTCGGGCTCCGGGGTCAGAGAGGGCTCGAACCGTGGGCACGACTCCGAATGACAAACAGAAAAGTGCTTGTAGGTCTCGTGAAATACACGGGGCTGGGACTGCTCCCTAACCAGGGGTGCATTGTCAGTGAACGTGGACGCATGGTGTCACTCTCACGGCCATGAGTGCGCGGGACGGGGTGGATGAGTGGCGCCAAGGGCGGGAAACGCATATCTATGCGCGCGGCCAAGACGGTAAGCGTCAGCTCTGGGATCACTGACGCCTCCATCTGGAACCGGGTCATGGAGGACGCCAAAATGGATGGTACCGGTCCTCTACCCAGTGGGACGGGGGAGCAAACCCACTGGGGGTTAGTGCGCCACTCTCCTCAGGCCTCTCAGAGCCACCAGGTTCCATGTCCATTTGGTACAGGATCTGGTGGACCGGTGGAAAAAGCCACTCGAGACCGCCTCCTGTCATCTTGGAGGGGCGGGGGACCTTGGTGCAGAAAACTACACCGTTGCTTTGGGGACTCGGCCCTCGGCGGAAACGACAGTGTAAGATGCCGAAGCACCCTCTGACTCTACATCGGGTAAGGCGACCGACCCCAGCAGAGCCTCGGTAAAGGGCTGCGGCCCCTCATTGCGAGCACCGGTAGACATGAGGCCTTTGCCTTTCCTGGCCGCACCAGGCCTTCGGCCACCTGGACATGGTCGGTAGAAGGCCGCGAGACCTCTCCAGGAAGTATTACCTTCTTACCTCGAACGCGACGCCGCTTCAGGATCTCCTGGAACTCCAGTGGAGGTAAGGATCCAAAGAGCTGCTTCCACCACTGCAATCGGGCCCGAAGTGCGCGGGTGGAGAGCTTGTCACAGTGCCAGCAATCCTGGAGCAGGTACTGAGGCCCCAAGCACTCCAGACAGAGTGCGTGTGGGTCAGACCCACTGAAGGAATGTCGACACGAGGGGCAGGACTTAAACCCAGGCAGCATCCGACGGGTCGTAGACCAAGATGAGAAACAACTTTAAAGATTTTCTAAGGAAAAAAGTGGCTATGACGCAGCAAAATAGAGCCGCGAGGCAAGACACGTCCAGGCCAACAGGCATGGAAAAAAGGACTGAGGTGAGAGGAACGGGAGGTGCGTGAGGGGGCGGAGCCGGGGGCGTGGCTGGGGCCGCGCAAAGCATTCTAGATGCCTCGGCTCCGCGCATGCGCCGAGTTCTCTATTTGTGGCTTTGGCAAGTGCATGCCTGGCCGGCACGGGGGCGGGCCGGACATCACATGCAAGGGGAAAAGGGTACGGGACGTAAGGGAATGTTACTGAGATATCCTTGTTGGGATTGGATCACGATTAGTGACCAGTAACCCTTTTTCTCTGAGACGGCAAACATATGTTTGATGATGAACATACTTGCAAAGCATTTATTTAGTTTTTATTGTTGTTTTTAATTCTGCTTTTATGTATGACTTGTTTGTTTGTTGTTTTTGCACTCACGCGCCGTGAAGCCGTAGGCAACGTGCGCCCAATAAATGAATTTGAAATTTGAAATTTGAAATGTGTATTCCCAAACCTTTCCATGGCTAAACAGACTGGTCTGAAAAGATTCTGCCCACGGGCTGAACTGGGGTGAGAAGCAGTTTCCCCCCAAATATGCGAGAAAAGCGGGACATTGTAAATTGAGAATTCTGCTAAATTTGCCATCCCTACTCCAGAGTTAAGGCAACATGACAAGGCTGGCACAGGTGGCCCATGGCACACAGATGGGAGAGGGTGTTGGAAAAGTGAAGTACCTGGGGAACAGCAAACATGACAACAAAAACATTTAAAGATATTTGGGCATGACCATGTGGCACACTTCCTGCAGGTAAAAGCAGAGGACAGTGATAAAAGGGAGCCCCAACGTTGATTTAGACCCAAACCCACCAACCAGGAGCAGGCCTGATCACACAGCACCTTCCTAGATGGCCCTAAGAAAAGTGAATGCAGGAGAGGAGGTGTCCAGAGGGAGCACCGGGAACAGCCTTAGCAGACACAAGGCAGTACATTTCCAGATAGCTGCAAAGCCGGAAACACAGAGACACCAGGTCAAAGGGATAGAAAGAGGGAAACAGCATAGACACACCCTTGCAATGAGGGTGCCATGTAGGGCAGTGTACTTACCGAAATCTAAAGCAGCAGAAACAGTTCTCGGAAGAACACTGTAAAACAAACAGAGTACAAGAACATATTGTAAGTCTTTACCAATGTCTTTCTATTTTTACATTAAGCACATAAGGAAGTAACATAGGCAGCAGAGGAGAATGCATTCATGAGGATAGGATAATTTAGGTGTGACACATAAGGCGCTTCGCCTTGGCGTTCGTTCCCCAGGAAAGCCCCCAGATAAGGAGGGGCTGTTAGGTGAATGTAGGAATGACTAGGGAGAGGTAAAGTTTTTGAGACATGCACTGCTACTTAGTGAAATGTTCTGTTGCCTAGGACCACCCTTTACACCCGTATTTTGATGTCATCCATGGGATAGCAGATCATTCGTTGTAGGTGTTAATCCGGTGAACCACAGATTATCTGATCTATTTTCTTGACAGGACGTCTGCTGCACTGGCTGCAGAGGATTAACTTAACGACTTTCACGGACAGGTCTCTGAGCATCCATTGTAGATTCACTTATCTTACTGTTTTTCTACAGTGTGCTGGTCCGCTGCCTATGAAGACAACTTGCAACCTATTTTGTTGTCGGGTTTTACATGCAAATTGTCTGTTTCTGTCATTTCTGCCAGTGACTGCTTTTTTGGAGTCACTGGGCTGCTCCTTGCACACTCCTCTCATGTTTGACATGCTTTTATTGAGGAAACGGACATTTGCTACCACTCTTTACTGAATTCTACTTTTGACTCTATGGTGAGTGCCTCAGATATGCATACTATGAAGTGCTTCAAATGAACTTATTTATTTATTTATTTATATACGTTTTTGTAAAGCGGTTGCTGCCGAAGGGCATTGAATCACTGACAATTACAAAACCTGTAAAAAAGAAAAAGTAGCATAAAATTACACACATCACAATTTAAAACCATAAAAAAATCTCAAATGTTAGGCTCTTAAGTAGCTAAGGAGGGATAGTGTTAATTAGATGAATATTTTATTAGTACAAAAGGGAGAGGAAAAAAGGGACACTGAAAACATGTATATATATGAAATATGGACTGCAGTTGAGGTCCATACAGGGATTTTATTGGCCGAGGGAGGTAAATCTTCCCGACAACAATTGTATAGCCCTCGGCCTGCGGCTATATTATTGTTGGAGGGAAGATTTACCTCCCGAGGGCAAAAAAATCCTCATATGGACAGAAATTGCTGTCCATATTTCATTTATGAAACACCACAACCTCCATTTTATCTTGAGTACTGCATGTACAGCATGAAGTGAAATGTCCATTGCTTTGCACTGCAGAGGTTGATGATCTGACGCCAATGCTGTTGCTTTAGCCCTGTCCATTGCTTTGCATTGCAGAGGTTGATGATCTGATGCTGACGCTGTTGCTTTAGCCTTGTCCATTTCTTCATCTAATTGGCTAAGTTGGTGATTTTAGCCCCGTCCTTGGCAGCTGATTGGACGTTAGGTTGTCTGTCATGATATAGTGTGGAAACTATGGACTGTTTAATCAGGCTCTAGTGGGGAATTAGAGCCTGCCATGTGAATGGTTTTCAACCAATCACATAGCAGGAAAAATAAAAGGGGTTTCATAAATATATTTATGAAACCCCTGTCATTTTTTAAGCACTGTAGTTGGTTATAACCATGTCATGTGACATGGAGTATTTCAGTATACTGCCTGACCAGGCAGTATACCATATGTACCATAGCATTTCTCCCATCCAATCAGCTGCCAAGGACGGGACTAAAATCACCACCTTAGCTAACCAGAAGAAGCAATGGACAATAACCACAGAGGGTTGATGAGCTGTCCTTTTAATGTCATTTGAAATTCTGAAATAGAAAAGCAATGGGCATTTCACTTTATGCAATACATGCAATACTCAACATAAAATAAAAGATGAGAGGTTGCATAAACTGAATACCACCTGGAAGGGATTGGTGTGCATACCATATTACACACCCCCTCAGGAGGTTAAAATTCCCTCAGACAACGATAGCCCTCGGCCTATGGCCTCGGGTGATATCATTGTCTTCAGGAATTTTAACCTCCCTCGGGGTGTATAATATGGTATACACACCTCCCTTCCAGGCAGTATTTACTATTTATGAAACCCCTTTGATTTTTTAACATTGTAGAGCGGAGCCAATAATTTGTTATATAGCCAGGGCAATATAACATGATTGACAACTCTCAGCAATAGAAAGCAATGGAGAAAAAAAGAGCTCCTGTGCTACAGGGGACAACAAGCATCTGCAATACAAAGCAATGGAGAAAAAAAGAGCTCCTGTGCTACAGGGGACAACAAGCATCTGCAATACAAAGCAATGCACATTTCACATTATGTAATACATAAAATGGACATTGTGGGGTTTCATAAATGAAATATTTCCTGGAATATCGGTGTGTATACCATATTAAACACCCTCGGGAGGTCAAAATTCCCTCTGACAATGATATAGCCCTTGGCCTGTGGCCTCGGGCGATATCATTGTCTTCAGGAATTTTGACCTCCCTCGGGGGCTACAATATGGTATACACACCTCAAGTCCAGGCAATATTTCCCATGTATTACCTGAACCTATCTCAATCCTGTAAAAACAAATGTAGAAATGTCTCAATAAAGCTGAAAGTTGGTTCATGTTAGTAGCTCATCAACATGCAGAAGAACCTATAAACAAGCATTGGCCAATGCTGTTGGTTTTCTGTATGAAGGTTGGGTGGGGTGGTGTGGGTGAGAGAAGGTTCAGTGGGTAAAAAAGGTGTGCGAAAGGTGGAAGTGGAGTGGTTGAGGTGTGGGTTGGTGAGGTGAGACAGTGGTTGGGGAGTGTTACGGTACCCTTCACATCCCCGGCCAGTAGGGGGCGCTGTCGCCCCCTGCTGCCGAGGAGGGGGCGCCCTGGGGCGCTTATCGCCCCAGACGCCCCCTCCACGCTTGAGGGAACCTCCTAGGGGGTTCCCCCTAGCAAGGGAGAGAAACAACAACATGAAGGGTGCTCTGGCGAAAACGCCAGCACAGCGGCGCTTTTTAATAAAAGCGTTGCATAGAGCGCTAGCGCTACACAGCACTAGCGCTGCAGCGCTAAACTTACTTGTTGGTTTTTTTGGTGCCTGACGGGAGGTTACAGAGCCCCTGTAACCTCCCCCTTATATCCCTTCCAAACAGGAAGTTGGGACAGCCCAGGCATGTAACCCATGCCTGGGGACTGGTCTGTTCCCAACTTCCTGGTTTGGCCAAGTGGGAGGTTCCCTAGTAGGTGATTGGCTAAAGTGGCGCTCCTATTTAAGCGCCACTTTGGAGCCAGGACAGTGTCTGAACACTTTGTGTGCTTACGAGTGTTCGTTCCAGACGCTGGAGGTACCCCCTCCTGCTGTATCCTCGTGTGGCGAAGCTCTGCTGGGCTTGCGCCAAATCTGCAAAAGTGCAAGCTGCACTTTTGGGCTTTGTTTGTTTCTGTGTTGTCCTGTGTCTTGTGTTCCTGTCCTCCCCCTTAGGGGAGAGTTTGTGGACAGCAGTCCTAGGTTCAAGGCCAGGCACTTCGAAGAGATAGGTGAGTGGGGAATTGGTTCAGAATCAGGGGGTTCTGCTTTGTGCTGGAGGAAGGAGACTCTTAAAGGGGTACTAACCCTTTTTTCCTCTTTTGTCTCCTTCTCTCCAGGGATAACTACCCCATCCCCCTGAAGTGTCTCACTGCTGCTGCCGGGCGTTGGGTCACCCCCTCTTGTGTGTCTCAAGCGAAAGGGGGGTGACTAGACATTGGGGGCAGCGGACTATCGTCGCTCGCACGACCAGGCCTAATAAGAGTGTTCAGACCTCTATTCGTGTGAGAGATGGCAGAAGGGCTCGGGCAGGCCGGTGATGGTGGCCCCGGAGGCAACCCTCCAAACCCTACTGAGATGCTATTGAACCTCCAGGCCCAAATGTTTGCTTCCAAACAAGCACAAGCTTTATTGGGCCAGCAGCTCCAGGAGACTCGGGTCGGATTTGCAGCACAATTTCAACTGCTGCAAAATTCTATCGCGGCCCTGAATCTCGGAGCTGCCCAACAACCTCCTGCTCCTGCAAACGTGGTTGTCCCGCCACCTGGACCTAATGTCTCTGCGGGACCAGGGCCAGTTAATCCGCCAGGGCCAGGTCATGCACCCGCGGCCCTTACACCACTACCTTACCCTCTCGGTTTTCAGCAATTCATCATGCAGTGTGAATTGCATTTCACAGCCCGGCCAACCCTGTATGCGAACAGCGTCCAACAGGTCAGTTTTATACTGATGCTGTTGGATGGCAATACGTTCCAATGGGCGGCCCCCTTGATCGAGAGTCGGAGTGCCCACTTGCAGAACGATCAACTGTTCAAACAGGCATTTGCTGGTGTCTTCCAGCAACAATATCATGCCTTCTCCATGCGCCAGGAGCTTATGGAGATTGAAAAGGGAGAGGCGAGTGTTATCGATTACGTTGCTCGTTTCTCCACATTGGCCGCTGGGGCCAATTGTTCTGAGGAGAAGAAGATTTAGATCTTCCATCGTGGCGTTAAGGGACCTCGGCTGCGTGGTCACTTTGGAGCCTAATAGGCCCATCCCGCATGGTAGGATCTATGCCCGCTCCGTCAAAGATGACAAGATCCTCCATGATTATATTAAGGACCATGTCACGAGGGGATTCCTACGCCCCTCAAGTTCACCGGCAGGTGCCCCCAATCTTTTTTGCTCCGAAAAAGGATTGTGCCGACCTAAAGCCCTGTTGCGATTATCGGAGACTTAATAATATTACAGTTCCATATCGTTACCCTCTCCCGCATATTTTGGTCTTGTTTGATCAGCTAAGGGGAGCCTAAGCGTTCACCAAATTGGACCTGAGGGGGGCCTACAACCTGTTGAGGATGAAGGAAGGCGAGGAATGGAAGACGGCGTTCAATTCCAGGTATGGGCATTACGAATTTTTTGTAATGCCGTTCGGGTTATGTAATGCCCCAGCCTTCTTCCAGTGCTTCATCCACTCAATGTTTGAAGACATCTTGCAGCAGCTTGTTATCGTGTATCTTGATGACATATTGGTGTATTCCCGATTGATAGAGTAACATGTTGGACATGTCAAAGAGGTACTTCAATGCCTACGTGCACACAGGCTATACGCCAAACATATGAAATGCCTGTTTTCGGTGAACACGGTACCCTTCTTGGGTTATTTAGTGTCCGAGCAGGATTTCGTCATCGATCCAGCTAAAGCAGCTGCTATCCAAGACTGGCCCCCTCCAGAAAACTTGAAGGGTCTCCAACAGGTATTGGGGTTCATGAACTATTACCGTAAGTTCATACCCAATTACGCTAAAGAGACCCTGGCCATAACAGCCTTGTTAAGTCCCAAGACTTCTTTTGTCTGGGGTCCGGAACAGTCGGCAGCTTTCGACTCTGTGAAACGTTTGTTTCTGGAAGGTGCGGT
>JAVSBX010450629.1:0-12600 GCA_033119125.1 Desmognathus anicetus
CCACCGAGGCTGCAGATCTGTGACCAGAGCCTGGTACCGAAATCCTTCCGTGGCTGTTGGAGTGTGGTAAGCCCTGATGCACAGTGCCTGTGGAAATAGCCTCGATCCTAACGTTAGACTGATCGCTTTGCTTGTACTTTGAGATCTGAGACTGCTTGTTTCACTGCTTAGTTTCCGTTTTAAACTGTTGCCAATATTTTGCTACTGTGCTGGTCCACCTGTCTGGAATTTGGACACGGTGCGACAAAGTAACCATTGCCCTTCTCAACGTGTAACCTTTTTGTTGAGTTGAATAAAAGTTTGCGTGTTTTCGAAGAAGCCCCTTGTGATTGTATTCATTTTTATACTTGGTGCTGTGTCCACGTTAAGAGCGAACGATCCCATAAATAATTAACCTCTGGAGCTAGGTCCTGGTAGTGCCGTGAGCGGGCTACAGGAGCCGAAACTGCCAGAGGGTTGTGCGAAGCAGGCTGGTCTGCTACCCCAGCCCTGCCTCTCGTCACAACTATTATCGTCAGTTCATAAAGAACTTTTCTTTTGTTGTATTACCACTTCTTACCTTGTTACAGAAAGACGCTTCGTATTCTTGGTCCTCATCGCAACAGCACGCCTTTGAGTCTCTGAAAACGGCTTTTACCACTGCGCCATGTTTGAGGGCCGTAGATGATTTGCGACCCTTTATTCTTGAAACAGATGCCTCTGATGCAGCTATAGAATGAGTACTTCTTTAACTTCAACCTGATGACAATCTTGAACACCCCGTTGCCTTTTTCTCACGGAAACTCAACAGCGCCGAACGCAATTATTCTACATTAGAAAAGGAACTCTTGGCCATTCGACAAGGTTGTATCGAATGGAGACATCATTTGATGGGAGCCCGCCAAACATTTGTCATCCGTACAGATCACAAGAATCTGTCCATTCTCAATACTATGGATTGTCGTAACTCTCGCCAAGCCCGGTGGGCATTCTATTTCTCTCAATTCGACTTTTGTGTCACTTATATCCCAAGAACCAAGAACATCGTGGCAGACTCCTTATCTCGTATCTACGAAGTAGAAGAGTCGATTCAGCCATTCTCTCCTATGTTCATAAATAAACCTTTCATATTCGCTCTTCTGGACCCACTAGCCCGCATCAAACATGATGTAGCTACCACTCCTTTGGAAGAATACCTCAAGGGTAAGGAGTTCTCGCTCAAAGATGACCTCCTGTATCGATATAAAACAGTTGTTCTACTCTCAGACGAGACTCGTAGGTGGGCCTTGGGTTATTGTCATGATTCCCCTTTTGCAGGACACCGCGGGATAGATTCCACTCTATCTGCATTGTCCCATTTCTTCTGGTGGAAGTCTATGGCTAAAGACGTTAAGTCCTATGTCTCCACGTGTCCCATCTGTTGTCAACACAAAAGGGCACCCGGTAAACCCATGGGCCTTCTTCACCCGTTGCCTTTGGCTCCATCCCCATGGCACACGGTCACTTTGGATTTCATCGTGGGTTTGCCTTGTTCACAAAAATGTGATACCATTCTAACCATTGTTGATGCCTTTACCAAGATGTGCCATTTTGTGCCCTTGAAAGGCCTTCCTACTGCACAACAGTTGGCATCCATCTTCATTCATGAAGTCTTCCGACTCCACGGTCTGCCGGAGACGCTCATCTCTGACAGGGGGGTGCAGTTTACTTCGTGCTTTTGGACTGCCCTCTGTAAATCCCTGGGCATCAACAAAACTCTTTCCTCGGCTTATCATCCCCAGAGTAACGGTCTCACTGAACGGATGAATCAGACACTTAAAGTGTACCTACGAAAGTTCGTTAACTCCACCCAAGATGATTGGGTAGAATATTTACCGTTAGCCGAGTTCTCCATTAATAATGCACCCACAGCTTCAACCACCGTTAGTCCCTTCTACGGTCTCACTGGAACACACCCTCGCGTACTTCCCATGCCACTCCAAAATTCAGATAAAATCCCGGCACTCGACAAACACCTGGCGGGTCTTCGTCGTGTTCATAAAGTTATGGAAGCTTCCATGAAACAAAACCAAACTCGCATGACTCGAGCAGCAAATAAGAGAAGGACGACTGCTCCAGTTTACGCGGTCGGTGATTTGGTGTGGCTTTCCTCGTTGCATCTTCCTCTGATGTGTTCCAGTAGGGCTTTAGGACCACGTTTTCTGGGTCCTTTCCCCATTACAAAAATAATTAATCCGGTGGCTGCAAGATTGGAATTGCCACCCAAGTGGCGCGTTCATGCCACGTTCCACGTTTCTCTATTAAAACCTTGTGTTCCAGACCCCTTTTTAGACAGAAAACTGCCAGTTACCCCTCCTGTAATGGGTTCAGACGAATATGAGATAGATGGTATCTGTGATGCGAAGATAATTCAAGGTCAACTCTTTTATCTCATCTCCTGGAAAGGTTACTCTGTTTCTGATCGATCTTGGGAACCCGCAGATCAAGTTAAGGCGGCACGTTTAGTCCGATCTTTCCATGCTGCACACCCCAATAAACCCGGCCCTCTGGAGAGGGGGCATGCTGTCGTCCTCCAACGACGTTCGCGGGTCTTGGGCACAGTTAGAGTTACTTCAAGCCACTCCCGACATCACTCCAAGATGGCCGCCTCGACCCAGCTCTACCACCACTGTCTATCGGCCAATCAGGACACACGGGCTGTCAACCAATCACGGCAAGCGCGCGACGAAACAAACATACTTAGTCCCTGAACTCCCCCCAGTCGGCGCGTATCAACGAGCCGGTTATCAGCCTTGCTCTTCGCTCCCCTTCGTGTTCCTCCTGAGTATCCCTTCGAGTTCAAGACTTCGTCCTGGTTTTGTATTTGCCTTCATTTGTTTCTTCTACTCTCTTGTTCGCCCTCCTCCTTACCCTGTACCCATTTCTGTGCATTCCCCTTTTTGTTGTCAGTCCATGTTCAGGCATTTTCGTTATTGCCTCCGTTTCCTCCTTAGTCACGTTCAGAGCTGCGGTCACGCATTTCACGGCTTTCTGGGAAGTGTAGTCTTCGGGCGCGTTTCACGCTCACTGCTCGTAGCGTGGGGTTGTTTAACAACTAAGTACAGCCGGAGTGTATTCCATCACATACATTATTGTGACGTTCTCCTCGATCCTATCACTCATTATCCCAGACACTGGTGAGTGTTATTACATCTCGGATACGTGTATGTACTATCTACACTGTTAAAACCTCGCATAGGCGACGTAGGAGACACCGAAGCAGGAAACGTTCTCTAGAAATCCCAATCTCTATCATCAGATTGGACAGGTGCATAGTGTTTGTGTCCTCCCTCTTCCTAGGTCAGTTTAAGTGTAGGGTACTATTAGGTTCCAGTTCTGTAGCCCCTCCTTGAGTAATAGTTTAGTTCCTTGCCTTGTTAGCTCCATAGGTTGCGGTTCCTCAGTTGTTTTCCCTTTGGTTTCTTATTTGTATCCTTTATTGGTCACTATTGCACCGCTCTGGGTTTTTTCCCTCACAGGTTTTCCTAGAGACTGGCGTTTTGCCGCCAGCCGACATTCGTAGCATGAATAGCGGTCGGCGGCTCTTCGCTAAAAACTTCAAGCTGCACAAAGAAAACAGAGGTAAGCCTGCCTAAGTGTGACAGGTTGATACGCCCAAACAAAACTGTTCCCTTCTCTGGAAACAGTCACATGGCTACCTCTGAGCAGCTCACTGCAGCTGTTAAACAGCTAAACCAACAAATTGCAGATTTGCAAGCTGCTAGTGCTAACGATATCCAGATTTTGAACCAGCAGGTGCAGCAACTAACTACCGAGAATGCTGCATTAAAACAGCTTGTGGCTCATAAGCCTACAGTTATCCTAGAGCCTTCCACACAGGAAGTAGTTTTGTCAAAGTATAATGGGGAACCTAAGACACTTCGTGAGTTTCAGACTGCATACAAGGCGCATTTTCTGTTCCACAATGCGGCGTTCCCTACGGGTAAATCCAAGGTAGGATTCCTAATTAAGCATTTCTCGGGACATGCACTCACGTGGGCTGAACAATACATTACAAGCGATGACCCAATATTATCTGATTTTTCTCGTTTTGAGGCCGAATTCTTGGCAATGTTTAAGAGGGAGCAATGCTCTCATGGCTTGGAAGACCAATTGTTTGACTGTAATCAAGGCAGTAGAGACTTGATGGCCTATGTGGCGCAATTTCATGCCTTAGCCGCCCAATTGAAGTGGCCAGAAAAGGTACAGTTGGCAATTTTTAGGCGAGGTCTAAGGGATGATGTCAAGGATGAATTAGCCAGAGTTGACAAACCCGTTACCATAAAAGCATTGGTTGATCTAGCATTGCAAATAGACTACCGAATATCTGAACGTAGATCTGAGAAACGAGAGGCAAATCCTGTTCGACTGAGTACTCGTCCGTTGGAAATTCGAAAAGAAAAGGTAACTCTTAATACCGAAGAACCAATGCAGTTAGGAACCGCTCGTGGTCCACTTTCAAAGGAAGAACGTCAACACAGACTCTCCAAAGGTCTTTGTTTATATTGTGGACTTTCTGGTCATCTGGTAAGAAATTTCCCAACTAAACCGACTTTAAACTAAATCACTCGATGGGTAGCAAGGACGTACCCTCGAGTGTTGACTCTAGTCCTTCACAGAATTCCTTACCCCGCTATACCCCACCTAGTAGGGCCTTACTTACGTTATCCATGGTACTATGTTGGAAGATTGGTTCGACTATGTTTCACGAACCTATAGTGGCCTTAATCGACTCAGGGGCGGCGGGTTGCTTTATTGATCAGGATTGGGTGGCGAGTAAAGGAACCCCCATAGACACAAAGGAGACCCCTACTCTTGTTCAAACCGTAGATGGCTCCCCCTTGTCTTCCGGACCCATCGTACATCAGACCAGTCCTCTATTTTGTAAGTTAGGAATGCACACAGAAATCACGGTCTTTGATGTGATATTGTCTCCACACTATCCATTGATATTAGGAATTACCTGGCTACGGTACCATAATCCCTGGATAAACTGGGAGACAGGAGCAGTGGGTTTCAGTTCATCCACTTGTATTTCCAGGTGTTTAAGACCTGATCATTGGTCCAATGTACAATTTTTAGGTAATACTGAAGACAAGAAGCAACAAGAGAACGTACCTGTTGAATATCGGAACTATGCTAAGGTATTTTCCAACCCTGAAGTAAAACCTCTTCCGCCATTACGACCCACTTTGGACTGTTCCATTCCCACCTTACCAGGTGCAGTAGTACCATTCGGTAGGATGTATCGTCTCTCGACTGCAGAAAAAGAGATACTAAGGGCTTATTTAGATGAGAACTTGGCGCATGGACTCATCCGCCCTTCCCACGCTGCTGCCGGGGCCCCGCTCTTTTTCGTATCTAAAAAGACGGGTGATTTGAGGCCGTGCATAGATTATCGCGGTCTCAATAAGATTACCATTAGGGACCGCTATCCATTACCATTAATAGCTGACATTCTCGATGCGGTAGCTGGAGCCTCTTGGTATACCAAGTTGGATCTCCGGGATGCCTATCATCTGCTTCGTGTAAACCCCCCGAATGTATGGAAAACAGCGTTCAGAACGCCGTTTGGCCTCTTTGAATATCAAGTCATGCCCTTTGGTCTGGTAAACGCTCCGTCAATATTTCAACGGTTTATCGATACCATCTTCTCCGATTTACTACAAATATCGGTAATCGTCTACCTAGACGATATTCTCATCTTCTCTCACTCAGAACAAGAGCATGTACGACACACTACAGAAGTACTGCGTCGACTTCAAAGTCATCAGCTATGTTGTAAACCTGAGAAATGTTTATTCTCGGCCTCTCAAGTCGAATATCTGGGATACATTTTATCTGCCCAGGGTCATGCCATGGATCCACGGAAGGTTTCTGCAATCCTTCAGTGGCCAGCACCGACTTCCGTTAAAGCCTTACAACGCTTTCTTGGCTTGGCAAACTATTATCGTCAGTTTATAAGAAACTTTTCTTTTGTTGTATTACCACTTCTTACCTTGTTACAGAAGGACGCATCGTATTCTTGGTCTTCCTCTCAACAGCACGCCTTTGAGTCTCTGAAAACAGCTTTTACCACTGCGCCATGTTTGAGGGCAGTAGATGATTTACAGCCCTTTATCCTTGAAACAGATGCTTCTGATGCAGCTATAGGAGGAGTACTTCTTCAACTCCAACCCGACGATAATCTTGAACACCCCGTTGCCTTTTTCTCACGAAAACTCAACAGTGCAGAACGTAATTATTCTACGTTAGAAAAGGAACTTTTGGCCATTCGACAGGGTTGTATCGAATGGAGACATCATTTGATGGGAGCTCGCCAAGCATTTGTCATCCGTACAGATCATAAGAATCTTTCCATTCTCAACACTATGGATTGCCGTAACTCTCGTCAAGCCCGATGGGCGTTCTACTTCTCTCAGTTTGATTTTAGTGTCACTTATATCCCTGGAACCAAGAACGTAGTGGCAGATTCTTTATCGCGTATCTACGAAGTAGAAGAATCGATTCAACCATTCTCTCCCATGTTTGTAAATAAACCTTTTATATTCGCTCTTCTGGACCCACTAGCTCGCATCAAACATGATGTGGCTTCCACGCCCTTGGATGAATACCTCAAGAGTAAGGAATTCTCGCTCAAGGAAGATCTCCTGTATCGACATAAAACAGTAGTTCTACTCTCAGATGAGACCCGTAGATGGGCCTTGGGTTATTTTCACGATTCCCCTTTTGCAGGACACCGTGGAGTAGATTCCACTCTATCTGCCTTATCTCACTTCTTCTGGTGGAAATCTATGACTAAGGACGTAAGGTCCTATGTCTCCACATGTCCCATCTGTTGTCAACACAAAAGGGCGCCTGGTAAACCAATGGGTCTTCTTCACCCATTACCTTTGGCGCCATCTCCGTGGCACACTGTCACGTTGGATTTCATTGTGGGGTTACCTTGTTCGCAAAGATGTGATACTATTCTGACCATTGTTGATGCCTTTACCAAGATGTGCCATTTTGTGCCCTTGAAAGGCCTTCCCACTGCACAACAACTGGCATCCATCTTTATTCGTGAAGTCTTCCGACTTCACGGTCTGCCGGAGACGCTCATCTCTGACAGGGGGGTGCAGTTCACTTCGTGCATTTGGACTGCCCTCTGTAAATCCCTGGGCATCAACAAAGCTCTTTCCTCAGCTTATCATCCTCAGAGTAACGGTCTTACGGAACGAATGAATCAGACACTTAAGGTGTACCTCAGAAAGTTTGTTAATTCCACTCAAGACGATTGGGTTGAATTTCTGCCGTTAGCGGAATTCTCCATCAATAATGCACCCACAGCTTCTACCACTGTTAGCCCTTTCTACGGTCTCATGGGAATACATCCTCGTATACTCCCAATGCCACTCCAAAGCTCAGATAATATTCCGGCACTTGATAAACACTTGACGGGTCTTCGTCGCGTCCATACGTTCATGGAAACTTCCATGAAACAAAACCAAACTCGCATGACTCGAGCAGCCAACAAAAGGCGGACGGCTGCTCCAGTTTACGCGGTAGGTGACCTAGAGTGGCTTTCTTCTGTGCATCTTCCCTTGATGTGTTCCAGTAGGGCTTTGGGACCACGTTTTTTAGGACCCTTCACCATTATCAGAATCATAAATCCGGTTGCGGTAAGATTGCAACTACCACCCAAGTGGCGTGTTCATCCCACATTTCATGTCTCGTTATTAAAACCCTGTCATCCAGATCCCTTTTCGGATAGAAAACTACCGGTTCCCCCTCCTGTAATGGGTTCAGACGAATATGAGATCGATGGTATCTGTGATGCCAAAATTATACGAGGTCGACTCTTCTATCTCCTATCTTGGAAAGGTTATTCTGTTTCTGACCGATCTTGGGAACCCGCAGATCAGATTAAGGCAGCACGCTTAGTCCGTTCCTTCCATGCTGCACATCCCACCAAACCCGGCCCTCTGGAGAGGGGGCATGCTGTTGTCCTCCGACGACGTTCGCGGGTTCTGGGGGCATTGAGGGTGGCCTCAAACCACTTCCAACACCACTCCATAATGGCCGCTCCTGTTCGGTATTGCCATCACTGTCCAGCAACCAATCAGGACACAGAAGCCGACAGCCAATCACAACACGCGCGCGATAGGAGGAAACTACTTAGTCCCTGAAAATCCTCCAGTCGGCGCGTATCAACGAGCCGGTTACCTCGCCTTGCTCTCGCTCCCCTTGCCTTGGTCGTTTTCGAGTTCCCTCCCGAGTTCCTAGTTCCTCGTTCCCTTCCTCGTGTTCCCCGCTCCTTCGTTATTCGTGTCTTTGGTCTCCGTTTGTTCTTGTTTCTTGTTTGTCACTCCTTTTCCCCCTGTTTGAATAAGTTTGTATCTCTGTTGTATGTGTTGGCGTTCCAACACAGGTTCTCGCCGCACTCTGTTACATCACCGCGGCCGCCGCAAACTCCACCGCGGCATTCTGGGAAACGTAGTTTTACGTTCCCTGTATATCTCGTTGTGTTACCTGACACAACAGAGTTCGAGTGTACTCCATCTCGCTCGCTGCGCCGTCTTAACGAGGCGCTTCCTTATCGGTTTCTTCCAGCTCCTGGTGAGTTTTAACACCCCCCGTCTGTGTGGGTTTATTTACTATCGAATTAAGATCGTTACCTACCGACGCGGAAGACGTTAAGGATAAACTTTACCATTCTTGTATTCCAACCTTTTCCATCTCTCAGGTTGGTGGGTGCATAGTGTTTTGTGTCCATTCCTCTTTCTAGGACAGGGATAGTGCTAGCTATTCTTAGGTTCCTGCATTCTAGTCCTCCCCTTAGAGTTGAGTCCAGTTCCTTGCCTTGTCAGGTCCATAGGTTGCGGTCCTCTAGTTTTTGTCCCGTTGTCTAAGTTGCATCCTTTACTGGGCACTATCGCACCTAACTGGGTTTTTTCCTCGACAGGTTTTTCCCAGAGATTGGCGTCTGGCCACCAGCTGACATTCGTATTACGGATTGCAGTCGGCAGCCTTGCGCATTGCTTCAGCCACGCCTGGAGACAGAGGTAAGCCTGCCTTAGTGTGACAGGTTGATACGCCTAACAAAACTGTTCCCTTATCTGGAAACGGTCACATGGCTACCTCTGAGCAGCTCACTGCTGCTGTTAAACAGCTAAACCAACAAATTGCAGATTTACAAGCTGCTAGTACCAACGATATCCAGGTTTTGAACCAACAGGTGCAGCATCTAACTACTGAAAATGCTGCATTAAGACAACTTGTGGCTCATAAACCCACCGTTGTTTTAGAACCTTCCACACAGGAAGTAGTTTTGTCAAAGTATAATGGAGAACCTAAGACGCTTCGTGAATTCCAGACTGCCTATAAAGCGCATTTTCTATTCCACGGTGCAGCATTTCCTACGGGTAAATCCAAGGTAGGATTCCTCATTAAGCATTTTTCGGGACATGCACTCACGTGGGCTGAACAATATGTTACAAGCGATGACCCAATACTATCAGATTTTTCTCGTTTTGAGACTGAGTTTTTGGCCATGTTTAAAAGAGAGCAATGCTCCCATGGTTTGGAAGATCAGTTGCTTGACTGTAATCAAGGCAATAGAGACCTGATGGCCTATGTGGCGCAATTTCATGCCTTAGCTGCCCAGCTAAAGTGGCCAGAAAAAGTACAGTTGGCAATTTTTAGGCGAGGCCTACGAGATGATGTCAAAGATGAATTGGCCAGGGTTGACAAACCTATTACCATAAAAGCATTGGTTGATTTGGCACTGCAGATAGACTACCGAATTTCTGAACGTAGGTCTGAGAAACGCAAGTCAAACCCTGTCCGGTTAACTACTCGTCCGTTAGAAACTCAAAAGCCAAAGGGAACCACTAATACAGAGGAGCCAATGCAGTTAGGGACTGCTCGCGGCCCACTTTCAAAAGAAGAACGTCAACACAGACTCTCCAAGGGTCTTTGTTTGTATTGTGGGCTTTCTGGTCATCTTGTAAGAAATTGCCCAACTAAGCCGACTTTAAACTGAATCACTCGATGGGTAGCAAGGACGTACCCTCGAGTGTGGACTCTAGTCCTTCACAGAATTTCTTGCCCCGCTATACCCCACCTAGCAGGGCCCTGCTCACATTATCCATGGTACTATGCTGGAAGATTGGCTCTACTATGTTTCACGAACCCATAGTGGCTTTAATCGATTCAGGGGCGGCAGGTTGCTTCATTGATCAGGATTGGGTGGCGAGTAAAGGAACCCCCATAGATACAAAGGAGACTCCTACTCTTGTTCAGACCGTAGATGGTTCCCCCTTGTCTTCTGGACCCATCGTACATCAGACCAGTCCTCTGTTTTGTAAGCTAGGAATGCACACAGAAATCACGGTCTTTGATGTGATATTGTCTCCCCACTATCCGTTGATATTGGGAATTACCTGGCTACGATATCACAATCCCTGGATAAACTGGGAGACCGGAGCAGTGGGTTTCAGTTCAACCACTTGTATTTCTAGGTGTTTGAAACCTGACCATTGGTCCAACATACAATTTCTGGGTAACACAGAAAACAAGAAACAACAGGAGGACGTTCCTGTCGAATATCAGAGTTTTGTTAAAGTATTCTCCAATCCTGAAGTAAAACCTCTTCCGCCGTTAAGACCCACTCTGGACTGCTCCATCCCCACCTTACCAGATGCAGTAGTACCATTCGGTAGAATGTATCGTCTTTCCACTGCAGAAAAGGAAATACTAAGGGCCTACTTAGATGAGAACTTGGCACATGGACTCATCCGCCCTTCCCATGCTGCCGCAGGCGCCCCGCTCTTTTTCGTATCTAAAAAGACGGGCGATTTGAGACCGTGCATAGATTATCGCGGTCTCAATAAGATTACCATCCGGGACCGCTACCCATTACCACTAATAGCCGACATCCTCGATGCGGTAGCTGGAGCCTCTTGGTACACCAAGTTGGACCTCCGGGGTGCCTATCATCTGCTTCGTGTAAATCCCCCGGATGTATGGAAGACAGCATTTAGAACCCCGTTTGGCCTCTTTGAATATCAGGTCATGCCCTTTGGTCTGGTGAATGCTCCGTCAATATTTCAACGGTTCATCGACACCATTTTCTCCGACTTGCTACAAATATCGGTAATCGTTTACCTTGATGATATCCTCATTTTCTCTCACTCAGAACAAGAGCATGTTCGACACACTACGGAAGTACTGCGCCGTCTTCAAGCTAATCAGTTATGTTGTAAGCCTGAGAAATGCCTATTTTCGGCCTCTCAAGTCGAATATCTGGGATACATTTTATCCGCACAGGGTCATGCCATGGATCCACGGAAGGTTTCTGCCATCCTTCAGTGGCCAGCACCGGCTTCCGTCAAAGCCTTACAACGCTTTCTTGGCTTGGCAAACTATTATCGTCAGTTCATAAAGAACTTTTCTTTTGTTGTATTACCACTTCTTACCTTGTTACAGAAGGACGCTTCATATTCTTGGTCCTCATCTCAACAGCATGCCTTTGAGTCTTTGAAAACAGCATTTACCACTGCGCCATGTTTGAGGGCAGTAGATGATTTACAGCCTTTTATTCTTGAAACAGATGCTTCGGATGCAGCTATAGGAGGAGTACTTCTCCAACTTCAACCTGATGACAATCTTGAGCACCCAGTCGCCTTTTTTTCACGGAAGCTCAACAGTGCAGAACGTAATTATTCTACGTTAGAAAAGGAACTTTTGGCCATTCGACAGGGTTGTATAGAATGGAGACACCATCTTATGGGAGCTCGCCAAGCATTTGTCATCCGTACAGATCATAAAAATCTTTCCATCCTCAACACTATGGATTGTCGTAACTCTCGTCAAGCCCGGTGGGCATTCTACTTCTCCCAATTCGATTTTAGTGTCACTTATATTCCTGGGACCAAGAACGTAGTGGCAGACTCCTTATCGCGTATCTACGAAGTAGAAGAATCGATTCAACCATTCTCTCCCATGTTTGTGAATAAACCTTTTATATTCGCCCTTCTGGACCCATTAGCTCGCATCAAACATGATGTGGCTTCCACGCCCTTGGATGAATATCTCAAATGTAAAGAATTCTCGCTCAAGGAAGATCTCCTGTATCGACACAAAACCGTTGTTCTCCTCTCTGATGAGACTCGTAGATGGGCCTTGGGATATTTTCACGATTCCCCTTTTGCGGGACACCGTGGAGTAGATTCCACCCTGTCCGCCTTATCGCACTTCTTCTGGTGGAAAACGATGACTAAGGATGTTAAGTCCTATGTCTCCACGTGTCCCATCTGTTGTCAACACAAAAGGGCGCCTGGTAAACCCATGGGTCTTCTCCACCCGTTACCTTTGGCTCCGTCCCCGTGGCATACGGTCACCTTGGATTTCATTGTGGGGTTGCCTTGTTCACAAAGGTGTGATACCATTCTAACCATTGTTGATGCCTTTACCAAGATGTGCCATTTTGTGCCCTTGAAAGGCCTTCCCACTGCACAACAATTGGCATCCATCTTCATTCGTGAAGTCTTCCGACTCCACGGTCTGCCGGAGACGCTCATCTCTGACAGGGGGGTGCAG
>JAVSBX010451731.1:0-12535 GCA_033119125.1 Desmognathus anicetus
TGCAGAGCAAGGACCTGCTGGTCCTCCAGGAGCTGTTGCCTCGCCGACATCCTCCAAGCAACTGGTCACTGACCTCACATTTGCCCTCCCTTTTATAGCCATCCCCCAAACCCCACCCATATATGGTAAAAAGTCTTTAAAACCGTCTGTAAACCATTACCACCATCTCTTGAGATAGTGGTAATTCCGTCGGTATTTACCGACGGTTTTATCTCGGTAAAACCGTCGGTAAACAAATCGTAATCTGTCGTTAACTTGACAGTCTTTAAAACCGTCGGTATCCCTTTGCCAGAATCATAATACCGTCGGTATTATGAAACCGTCAGTAAAACCGTCGGTAACTTAGTTACCGATGGTTTTACCGTCAATTCTCCAAATCGTAATCGGGCTGTAAGTGTCCTACCAGTGATGTGTTGTTGGTGGGAAAATAAAAGAAAGTGTCATGTGCAACCAGTGTAAAGTGGGAATGCTGCGTGTAGTGGGAGTTGTGCGCATGCTTGGGTGCTGTGTACAAATCAGTGTGTGTAGCAGTCATTGTGTACGCTGGTGGCAGCGTGAGTTGGTGTCAGTGCAAATCAGTGTGTATAATGTCAGTTGGTGTCAGTGTAGCAGAAGTTTATATCAGTGCAATGTTGTCAGTACCTGCAGAGTGTCAGTAAACCAGTACTGGCATAGCGTCAGTGTGGCGTGTCAGTAGAGTCAGTGCCGAGAGTCCGGAGAGTCAGCATTCAGTGGAGAGTGTGGTGAGTGCAGAGTGTCAACGTGATGGCTGTTCGTAGGGGGGAGTACCCATGGTGACAGAACTAAGGGAGGGTTTCGTCCACAGTGGATGGGGTTCCTGGGGGGTTACTGTTAGGAATAGGGTGCAGAGTGCCCCGAGGTCCCAAAGCCTGTTCCAGGTCTGGTACGTAAAACCATGCTGGATCCTTATAGAAAGACAACTGCAGGGCACATCATGTCTCATTTACAAGCGCCGGTAAGGTAAGCTGGTTTTTTTGCAGAAATCCCCCTGCAGATTTGGGTCAGTATTACCAGACAGACTTGTCTTATGTTATGACTGCCAAGCCATACTGAATCTTGTCTCTCTTGACTGACTTGCCTGACCTCGTGGCCACCAGGCCGGAGCGCACTATCGTCGTCCTGTTTCCCTTGCTGTTTTGCCAGTTTCCCATATATGGAAGAAGCTGGCAACAGGAGTTTGCTGGCGAACAACAACCTCATTCTCTGTTCTTCATGTGCCATGTCCAGAGGCTTGTGGCAGAGGACGACTCTGACTTCTTCTGCATTGACTGGTTTGATTTTGACCTTGATTTATGCCTCGTCTAAAGAGGGACTGTGCAATCTAGTACTATTCTAATTGTGGGATTGTTGAAGTCTTGCTTTTTGCTATTGTGACTTGGTGGCTGTATTACAAGTATTGATTTCTATTTAGTCCTGGCTATCTCTGATTCCAAGCCTAGGATAAGCTGACTTGTATGTATTGAACACTTCACCTAGTTTATTATTTCAAAGTCCCAGGTGGGACTTCAGTCACACAATGTATGCCATCAAGGGCGTTCTCTTAGGTGAGCATGGGTTATGTCTGAACATGATGACACTTGAGAACAAAAGAAAGACTTATTATCTGATACCCAAAATATTGTTCTTATCTCTTTACAGGTGCTGGCTAATCAGAAGGTGTCATCGGTTCCCGGTTGAGACCGTTTTTTTCTATTTCTTTTCTCTTCCGTCCATGGTTGGCCGAGTTCTCAGATCATTTCTCCTAAGTACTGGCAAATCCAACACATCAGAATCAGCAGAAGAAGAGCAACAGCCAGTCAAAAGCTGAATGTCATATGCATAAATTTGTTAAAAACAAAATTTTTGTCTAAAATATCAACTAATGGTTGTAAATAAATATTAAAAAGTAATGGGGCTAGGGCTGACCCTGAGGTACTTCATATGTTACCAATGTGGGTGGGGCCTACATCTGATTATATTTCACCTGCTGTTGACAGTTAGATCAAAAAGAATCAAACCAATGAAGCTACATTCCATTGACCCCACCGGAGCAACAGCTTGTGGGCAACCGTGTCAAAAGATGACTCATCCATTAGCAGGGCTGCCAATTTGGCCCTCAGAGCTGGGTGAGGGACAAAAATGGCCATTAACTTTGACACACCGGATGATGCATCGAACAGAAGCCCGCGCCCGGATCTTCACACACCATCTTTGGATACCTAATCCTCTGGCTCGCCTTTCCATCACAGCCCACCTTGGATATATGACGGAGGCAGTGTACGGCAATATTTCCGCCTTTGGTTGCCTCAATTATTATCGCCATGTGGATTCGGGACTTGTCCCATTCCAGTGTTTATCCTTTTATGAATGTATGCAATGCTTTTCGTTGCCTTTTGCAGGTTATGTGCTGTTTAACCCGTATGGAATCAAAAGTGCCATCACTTTTCTACTTGTGTGTATCTGTAAATCTGATTTTTCCTTATGTTGTTACATTTTAATGTTTATCAACATTGCTCAGGTTTGACATCAAAATGGCTGTCAACTTGTTTATTTAATTGTTGCTACAGTTGGTACCTGTTACTTTGTTTCTGTGTGGGCGAAACCATTCATTAGGGATGCTGCTTCTTGGTCTTGCTGTCTCATGGACTGTCTTGATTATCACAAGGTACGCTCTTCCCACTCAGTACACGGTGGCTGCCAAGGTGCTTTTCTCATTACCAGTAGACTGTACAATGTTTCCGCTACCTTTTTTTCTTTTTACAGGCAAATGATAAAAGGGAAGTGCTATGTAGAATTTGTCGACTTATTGAGTGGAGCGCTTGCTGGATGTTATAGTGCTTTCCATTCAATAGGCTTCTCTTTTTTTAATTTTTTTATGTGGCCGAGGTTTGTATTAAATTTGTTGCTGGCTGCTGCTCTCCAGTTTTTGCAGGAGTAGGTGTTTTCTTGCATTGTTCTCTTTGTTTTGCTATGTTTCTGCTGGACTGCACTGCCTCGGCGGCTCAACACAAGGTGTCATCTTTATTTTTGTTTTAATATGCAATGTTGATGATTCATGTTTATATTGGATGATATTTGTTGTATGTTAGGGGTTTTCATCATGCTCAGAACGTATTCAAAGTCATGTAATACATAAAGCGATATAATGTTAATTTATTGATGTCAGAGGAAACACACCTTATGCGAAGAAGTCATGACATGCTAGCTATGATCTGGTGTTCTTTTAAAGCTTATTCCTCCTTCACTACAGGTTTATGGGGGGTTTTCATTGCTATAATACTCAATCTTGTTTGCAATTTAGTCATGATTCCACCATCATAGACTCGCAGAGGCAATTCGGCGGTTCCATTAAAAATGTACCATATGCCTTTGTGAACATCTATGGTCCTAACTTGGATGATTGGGAATTTTTTCACACCTTTTTTTACCAGAAACTCCTCAGATTTTAGGGATCCAGGGTGATTGTAAGGGATGAATTTCATTTGATTTTAGAAACCTCTTGACAGCTCATTGAAACAGAAATTGTCTCTGCGCACTCAAAATCTACAGAAATGTTTTTACTTAAGTTATGCGGGTGCAGCCTCAAAAACCACTTGGTAATGGTTTATAAACTAAGAGAAATAATCGTTGTGATCAAAGGGTAACGATCAGCAAACGAGGGTGCACACCTAAATTTTAAACGGGGACTATACTTTTCCCTATTTTTAATTCAAAGTCATACCATGTATCATCAAAGTTATAAATGATTCAAAATATATTTTAATCACGTTATTACCACAGTATTGAAAAGAAATGAGTTCCAAGCCACAACGTAATACTGACTTATACACTGATTTAATGCATCAACGATTTTTAGTCAGATAGTTATAGTACATTCTAAAGTACATTCTAAACAAAGGCGTTCTATGCATAACAATTGTTTCGGGATCCTCTTCCCTTCATCAGATGCTTGCCTTAATGCTTTTTGATTCTATATACAAATGTTAACCGAGATCACAGATTTAGTAAATGTACATCATGTCAAAAGATACATAACAGAAGAAGCATATGTAGCTAATTTGTATTCTCAGCATAATGCTGTTGTTAAGGTGTATACCTTAATCCCTGATGCTTTTTTGATAAGATATGGCACCCTGCACGGTTGCTTCCCATTCCCCATGCTATTTGCTCTATGCCTGGAGTCATTGGGATAATGTCTTCGTTTTGAAAGGCCATTGCATCAAGTCAGCCAAAGCTAAATTGATTTCATTGTCGTATGTAGATGACTTTACGCATACATAAAAAAAAAACATGTTGCCGGTCCATGCGATTGCGATTGCGAGTTAAAAAAAGTGTATGTGGAGGCCGGCACACAAAAAACATGCGTAAACTCAACATCTGTATGTTTTTTACATAATGACTCAAAAATGTGCATACGTTACGCAAAATACATGTGGAAAATCCATGAAAAATACCAGAAATCAATCTGGAGTCATTTTGGGTTGCAAAACAGCTACAGAACACCCTCCAGAGCCAGTTAGAGCCCACAGCAGACCTCTAAGGACCCCCTATAGTGATGTCAGCCCAAGGAGAGGACCTGCCACTCCAGGACACCCCACATGAAGGGGGAGAAGAAAAATGGCAAAAAAACCTCACCCTTCGAAGATGCCGAACTGAAGGTGATGGTGGGTGAGCTAACCAAGAATGTGGAGGGCCTCTATGGGAAAGATGAGAAGCAGACACCACTCTGCATAAAAAACAGGATATTGGAAGACATAGCGACGAAGGTCTCAGCAGTTGGCACAAGACAGTGCAAAGAACATGACATTAAGAAATGGTGACAGGACCTAAAGTTCAGTGTGCGTAGGCTCGTGGGTGACCAGAAGAAGGCCACTATGGCCACTGGAGGGGGTTCTGTTCCTGCCTTCATCCTGAAGTCCTGGTAAGAGGGCTACAGGAGCATCATGGATGATTTGGCCTTAGAAGGAGTAGGCACAGAAGTCAATTGTGCATGCACAGACAACGAGCTAGGTGAGCACATGGACACCATCCAGCAACATATAGCTGCATGGCAGTGTCCCTCACACCTCAGGTTGGCTTCCATGTGGGTACCCAAAGTCTACACTGTTGTGTTGACGGCACATTGGCCCAGATAATGATCATGCACCTTAAGATGAAAAGGGGATGCTTTCATGTCCTAGTAATAAGCCCCCTAGTGCTATGGAATAGAATAGAAAAGGCATAAAAAATGTCTTCCATTTCTGTCTAGTCATCCAAGACCATGTCAATAGCATTTGCCCACTACTTATCCAAATAATACCTACATCGTTTGAAAGTATACCTATTACTTAGTATATTACCTCATTAAGGTAAATGCATGATGTCTGCTGCATATGAAGATATTAAATAGCAACAAAAATAAGATATTTTGACAGCATGCAAATAACAATACATACTTTTCTTGTGCTACATCAGTAAAATGATCAATTATCTGATGAAACCCAACATTTTGAAATTTACATGCTGACGCACCATGCAGCCTGAAGCATTGAAGGCCTGTCTACCAGATTTACGTCTTATTACATATACATGGAGTACTACAGGTAGACATTAAAATTATTTTTCTCTCTATAGATCTGTACAGATCAGTAAAAACAGAAAATTCAGAGTGTTAATAACACCTATACTACACTATTTCTCCTACAAAGGGAAACATCAACCATATTGTGACTGATACAATGTTTGTCTATATCTCACAGGTCCATCAGGCTTGCCAGCAGCTGCAAGAAGAGGAAGATGCTAATTCCAAGCGACTCCCACAACTGAATAGACTGAAAGCCCAATACCGTGCTTTATTGAAAAGAAAGGAGAAGCAGTATAAAAATGTCTGTGCTACCTCTCTGCGAAGTTTTGGCCTATCTTGAACAAGTTGATGACTAACAAACAGACAGACACCGTCACTCAGTGCAGTGCAGTAATTCCGGAGGCTTCTTGGGTCACATTTGTATCAACTCTTTACAATGCAGAAGATGATACTCTTTGTTGTAGCTGGAATGACTCTTCTAATATTCTAATTAATCCAACTATTAACTTAGAAAGATTAATCCAGGCTCTGAAGCCATCAAGAGCACCTGGTCCTGACTGCCTACCGGCTGTAATTTTTAAAGCTGCCCCTCAGCTCTGGTCAAATCTCTTAACTCCAATCTTTTACCATTTTCTGTCTCCCACCGCTCTCCCTGATTCCTGGTTAGGCTCGACCTTGGTTCCCATATTCAAAAAAGGTCCTCGTGAAGACCCGTCTAACTATAGACTAATAGCCCTACTTGACACCCCAGGAAAAATGTTCGCTTCAGTGCTCTTACAAGAACTGAATGATTGGTGTGAAGTAAATGGAATCCTTCCAAAAGCCCAAGCGGGCTTTAGGCCTGGTCATGCAACGGTTGACAATAATTATGATTCTCAATTTGTTAATCGATAAATATGTGCATGTGAAAAAATAACAGCTATTTGTGGCTTTCATCGATCTAGAAAAGGCCTTTGATTGCATACCCAGAGCAAAACTCTGGGCTAAACTTCTCCAGCTGGGTGTAAAAGAAGGCCTAGTTAAGGCAATAGCGAAGTTATATTCCAACACTTGGGTTCAAGTTAGGCATGGTTCAAATAATGAATTATCTAGGAGAATTAACACAACCTCTGGTTTAAAACAGGGCTGTGTTTTGGCGCCTCTTCTGTTTAGTCTATTTATAGCAGATTTGCCCAATTACCTAACCAATACAAAAGCCATTCCCCCTAAAATCGGTACCACAACTATTGGCACTTTGATGTATGCGGATGATACCGCTTTGTTAGATTTAACTTTATCAGGCTTATCTGCGTCTATTGACCAATTCTGTAAATACTGTGAAGTTAATGCTTTGAAAATTAATTTTAAGAAGTCCTATATTATCTCATTTGGTTCTACTATTAAGCATCCTGATTACAATTCTTTGTATGGTAAAATATGCCACACCCGCTCATTTAAATATCTAGGAGTGACCTTTGAACAAAGTGGAAATTGGCTTGTTCACCAGAAAGAAACGCTTATCAAAGCCAAGGCAATTGTGATAGCATTAAACACACTTAAACAAAAAATGCTGAAGGCTATCCCTGACACTTTGAAGCTCTTATACACATCAAAATGGGTCTTGGTAATTTCTTACGGGAGTGAGGTCTGGGCTTTTGGCACTCCAGACAAGTGGAAATTTAGTCAGAGTTACTTTTGGAAAACCCTACTTCAACTTCCCCAGAGTACGCCTGTGGAACCTCTACTCTTAGACCTAGATATACCGGCCCTGTCTGCGGTGATTGAGTATAGAGGTTTAAACTACTGGCGAAAATGTCTGTCTAGGGAAAATTTGACATTAGTAGGTGAATGCCTTTTAGAGGCACACAAGGATCTTTACATGTTTCCTACCCTAAGTAAGTAGGTGAACCTAGCGGAAAAATATATCCCAAATATTATGTCACTAATAAATGAAGTAAAATATCAACAGTTGTATGAGATTGATTTGGAAAATGTAATATATATGACTTATTATTCTAAAATGTTCAAACATTGTACAACACTGAAAACACTTTCCCCTTTTGTATGTGTAAAAACTCACAAAAAATATGCTCTCTACATGAAGAACTGCGAATCATTTGTGATCCTTCGAATATTCATGAAACTGCGCTTTGGTCTATTACCCGGACGCGGAAAAGGGGTGCAATATCAAGAATCAAGGGAAAGTTGCCTTTATTGTCCGGCAGATCTGTCATCAATTGAGCACTTATGTACAAGATGCATTCTAACAACTGATCTAAGGCAACGATGGCTTGTAAAGTTTAAGAGAAGTGAGGGGACTTATGATTTTCTGGAAATTATTGATGCTCAATGTTTTTCTGATCTGGTAAACATATACTGTTTTCTGAAAGCTCTTTTTAAACTGAAAAATTGGTTTCTTTTTTAAATGTTTTTTACTGCAGAAACTTTTGTCTTGTAAAACTGTAATGGTTAAATAAAGACATTTGAAATTAAAAAAAAAAAAAAGAGGAAGATGCTAGCACCTCTGTCAATGCTAAGCCTGCCACCACCACCCCTGCCAACACCAACTGGGCCCACCAACAGCACACAGGGGAAAGGAACTGCAGGGAGTGGAGCACCAGCACCAAGACCACATCTAGGTGACATGATAGGCACCACACAACCTGCTGCTCTAACTGTGGCAGCTGCCGCATCTGTCACCTGCCCACCCACTTTGTTGCGTGGTGTGTCTGCACGAACCACCACCAGCATTGTGACCACTACTGCACTCCTGAACACCACCCACAATGTCCTTGTCAGACAGAAGCCAGCTGAGGTGACAACTATAGTCCTGTACAATGCAGAGGCCGCAGACGCTGGTCAAAACGGGGCACAATCTGAGCCCAAGGGCAGCGACGAGGAAGAGATGCAGGTCTCACCCCACCAATAGAGCCCACTGCAGGAATTTGTGGAGGACCAAACCTATGGCCCGACTGGTGGAGACCAATCCCATAGACCTACAGGTGAGCCGTCATTTGAGGAGGACACGGGCAATGTGTTGACATGCCTCAACCAACTGGAGTTCCTAGGCAGGCAGCCTTTGGGACATGAGCTGGACATGCTTGAGGCACAGCGGAGGCAAGCCAGTGCTGCGGAGGATCTGTCCCAGGTGGTGAAAGCCATTTCTGTGGGGGATTTCAAAGGCTATTGGTGAGTTAACCAACAACGTACAGCAGCTGCAAATTACAGGTTTAGGCTCGGCCATGCAATAGCTGAACTCCTTCACTGCATCCTCTGCAATTTGTTCTGTAACTGTGTCGATTGACCTTAGCCCATCCTATTCACCTCCCACCCAAACCGGCTTGTGGTCCCGTCGGTCCCCGAAATCCAAGGAACAAGGTAGGGGGAAATAGGTGGAAAGAGGGAGCGGAGTTCAGTCACAGGGTCACAGTTGGGGTTAAGGTAGAGGGAGGGAGGGGCTTTCAGTTACAGGGTCACAGTTGAGCTTTGGGTGGAGTGAGGGAGGGGAGTTCAGACACAGTTGAGGTGACAGGTTGTCTGATGTTCATGTTTAATAAACCATCCACATTACCGGATGCATTGAGTATGTTATAGTGATTTTATTTACATGTCATAGAATGTGACAGTGATGTATGTACATTAAGGGCTGTGACATTTGCAGTTGAGATGTGTACTAATCTACCTGATCCAGGTGGATTAGATTTCAATGGTCAGGTGGATTAGTTTTCAATGGTCAGGTGGATTCGTTTTCAGTGGTTACTGTCCTGACAGCTCGACCCACATTCCGCTCTGACTGATGTGCATGCTGGTCACCATCATCATCTCCCTCTCCGTCACATGTTCCTAATCCGGATATTGTGTGGTTGTACCTCCGTTTTGGTGGTGTCTCGGCGTTACAGAGTGGCGTCATTAGCCATGGCAACATTGGGTACCCGGAGTCACCTGAGAAATACATATGTCTGTACATTAGAGGTAAGGTGGTTGACTTTGGGGATGTTGCTCAGTTAAGTCACGTGTCCCCTTATGTCTTTGACAGAGTTGGGACAGTTTGTGCATGTGTGTTCTGTTAGGTCATGCATATCTATGAGGGGTTACGATTGCATACGAGTCTACAACAGCAGCATTGTGTTTGTCACTTTGTATGTGGCATCACCCTTCCAGACCCCATGGGGCTGTGTCTTGCTTCTACGAACAAGCATGCACCCAGTTGTGGTGGCCAGTTACTTACCCAGTATCAGTGTCTGTGGTGTACATGTTGCTCCGTGTAGACCTATAGACTGCTAGATCTCAGTATGCGTGCATAATGGACAGATCCTAGAAAATGGGCAAACATTTGGTGCGCAGACTATGAGCACGTTCATTGTGTGTACAAGTTGGTGCGCAGACTATGAGCACGTTCATTGTGTGTTTCATCTTGGGTTCCAATAGGTCTGTTCATGTGCATTAGGTGGCACTAATGCAATGTGGATGCAGTCCAGGCAACCAATGGAGAATTGTGCAATGGCATAGAACTTTCCCTTCTTGGCATTCATGACTTCAGGGGTCTGGGACATGTATATGTGTAGCCGTACCCTAGCCAGCATGGCAGACATGATCTGCATCAGGACTGCATAGAATGTGGGCCGAGCGATGCCATGCAGTATGCCAGTGGTATGCGGGGATGAATCAGTGGCACAGAAATGTAGTAGGCGGTGTATTTTAAGCAGTGCTAGTATGGCTGTCATCATTTGAATATCTGACAAAATGTCCTCAATGTCCTATAATATGTCCTGTATGATGACCACATCCAGCCGAAAGGCGGTTAGCAGCTGCTGATGTGTCAGACCAAGGGCTGATAGGAAAAGGGTGGCACATTGTTGCCTGTGCCTCCTGTGGTGGGCCATGGGCCAGGGATAGTATTAGCACAGTTGGTGGCAATGGTGGAGGCAGACCCATTTATCATCGTCACATTGCCCATGCCCAGTAGAGTGCAACTTTGATCTGCAGGTGTTGCAAGTTGTACCTCTGCTGTCTCATAGTGCCTCTGGGTGGATTTACTCCTTTCATCGGCAGTGCTGCAAATTTTCTGCTGATTTCCTCCACCTGGGGACCAACTTTAAGTTTCATATGGAAAATCTCAGTGATTTCCCACATTTTTCATGCGTACGTGGACTCATAATCATACGGATCTTCCCCATGAAATGTCCCTTACATTCATGCAGTTATCCAGTGATTTATGCATGATTGCCACACATTTCTATGTGCATGACCTGTGATCATTTGGCCTGGCAAAACATTCATGATTTTAGCGGCCTTTCTGCAAATTTTGTCAGTCTGTGTGAATTGTAATGTGGCCATGATTCCCGATAGTGCCAAACCACAGCACACAAGCATATTTTAACCCATACGTTCCGCTATTTAGGTGTTGGAAATACTCACTTTATGCAAGATAATTTTTGTATAATCACATGGAAATGCGGCAATACATAGAGCGTCTCATAACCCGGTAGCTTTTCCTTCTGTTGTCGCTTGCTAGCAGGATTGGGTTCACCCAAATTGTGATCCTTCCCATACTTTTGAATTTGTTTGACAACATGCTATATCAGCCTCTGAAACTATTTTTTAAACTGTGTGATACATTATTGTATGACCTCATCTAGGCCCAAAAAAACTGCCACATAGCCCTAAACATGACCTTGCCATATAACCAGGGGGTTTTCGAGTACCTGATCCGCAGAACTACATCCTAGTTTTGTGTCTTCAGTTTGCCTGTGGTATTTTAAACCTTGTTACAGAGGCATCTCAAGTTGTTTTAGAACGGGATTAACTTTCTCCCCTATAATATTGGATAAGCCCTTATAGCATGTGACTCCCTTAGTAGTTTGGGGACTATTGCCGTGCTAATGACAGTTTGGAAGAAAGCACTTTGGATGGATTGGACTTTGTTGCTTTATAGTCCCTACATAGATTTAACTATTGCTCATTTACATGGTAACATTATTACTGACAGCTCTTTCCGCAACTGGGTTGACATAGGGTATTTGACATTAGGTGACTTGTTTGTAACGGGCGTTTTTATTCCTAAACAAGAAATGCTGCAAGACTTGGGGCAAGTACAAACACAATACTTAAGTCCAACAAGTATCTGGAGCATTGAAGGCCAGATGGTTGAGGCTCCCAGAAGAACCCCCAGACTATAAAATATTAACGCATTGTCATGCTTTATCATCTTTAACTTGCTTGACTAAGGGTAAAACTGAATTGGGCATTCAGACATATTTAAGAACAATGTTGTCTATGCAACTTACTGCACTTTATATCAGGTTCCGTGTAGGCATAATTCCCACGTTCTGTGTATTAGGATCAAGGCTGTCAATAGCAAAAGAAAATCGTAAATGTCAATGCTCATAAAGATATCATTGATGACACCATGCACTTTATGTTTAATCCACTTTATGCAGCACAAAGACAAAAATGGCTTGCCCCCTTATTAGAATAATGAAATGTTTATACTGCAGATGAAATGCTGACATGTCTTCTGAACTGTATTGTTAATGTTGACTGTTATAATCTATTGGATATATTTAACTGACTCGTCCAAATCCTATCTGCCCGAAGTGGAATAGTTCACGTTAACTTTTTATTGTCCAAATCGTCAATATTTATGTTGTATTTATTTTATTTTCCCAAATGGACTATCCATGTTAAAATGCTATTGTATAAAACACATTTTTTGTGAACTGTATGTTTTTATGTATATATAAATTTGACCTGACTTACATTGTATGGCATTGCTTAAAACAATAAAGAATTTAGAATTGAATTGAATAAATCAGCTGCTAACTAGTGAGATTGGCAGACACCAGACCACTCACATATACAAGTTCCCGAATGTTGGGGGGGGTGTTGTGTGGGGGGGGGGGGAGAGGACCCACATCACGATGTAGGTGAAAGAAGGTTATGGACCATGTATTGTCTAATTATGAATTGCTTTAAAGCTGTGAGTTTTTGCAG
>JAVSBX010452833.1:0-21206 GCA_033119125.1 Desmognathus anicetus
TTGGATATTGAGAAAGCACACAAAAGTGACCAGATATCACCTTATGTGGTAGAAGTGGAGACTAGCAAAGAAGTGGTCGTCGTAGCGGGTCGTCAGGCCGGAGTCTGACTGAGTCATTTGCTGAGGTCTTAGGCCGTCTTCGGCCGCGCAGGAGCGCATGAGGTACTTTCTTTACTTGCAGCCGGCTTGCTTGCATTACCATAATACTACTACCATACTACTGGCTGTCGTTGATCCCTCCAAGTCTAGAGCTTCTGCTAACCAACTGCTACTACTGCTGTTTTGTAGCTACTAACTACTAACTACTGATGGGTGTCACCCCCTTTCAGTTAGTGAAGGGCTAGTGTGACCTGATAGCTTCTGTTGTCACCCCCCTTTTAGTCAATTAAGGGCTAGCGTGACCTAACAGCACCTGTTGTCACCCCCCTTTCAAATAGTGATCGGGTAAGCGTGACCTCTTATTTTACAAGACAGCGGCGGTTTTACACTTGATGCTCTCCTAGCTAAATTAATTGCTTAAGCGAGCGAGCGGTGAGCGGATACCGCGGAGTGCCTTTACCTCTGTCTCTGATTGTCTCTGGCAAGATCTGGCGATTCTGGCTGTCAACGCCCTATGCATATAGTTACTTGCTGCAAGTAACCTTTTCCATTTTACAGAGGCAAGCACGACGGTGCTGATTGTCCGCATTGTATAAACTGATTCTGTTCCCACCCCCTCTGTTGAGGCTAGCGTGGCTTTTTATTCTCATCGATTTTATATTTTCATTTTTTACCACCCCCTCCTTATGAGGCAAGCGTGGATTTTTGTACTTCTGTTTTTGTTTTTTGTTTTCATTGGACATTAGTTTTTAGTTTTCTGATTTTCCCATCAGCTCTCCCTGGTTGGAAATCTGCCTACCTGTATTTTTCACTATGGTTGGCACCAGGGGCAAATCAAAATTATTAGCAAACAAGCAGCCATTAGTCATTTGCAGCACGCCAAGGAATGATAGACAATCAACCCTGTCTAACTTCATTGCAAAATCTACTTCAACTCACTCTGTGAATCAGTCACTACTTTCATCTGAACATCCGGCTGGATTAAACAATATGCCTGATAATCCTCGCAATGATAACTGCCTGCCTGATGAAATAATTGCTGACTTACATAATAATCACTCTGAGGAAGCCTCTCAACTTACTTCGTCCTCTACTACTTCGTCTATTCTCCCCATTGAGAGCCTTCCATCTGCTTCAAATGAGGCTAATGGGGGATCAGACATTTCCCCTCCTAAATCGGCAATTAAGGATGGGAAGCAGAACAACAAAAAAGATCTTCTGACATCAAATTTGAACTCCACTTGCCCTGCTCAGGTGGACCTTTTAGTCTCTTTGTCTGACTCATCCATATTAGGGGCAGAGGAAGAATTAGTCGGCAATGAAAATGCGGTTGGGGGTACTGTAAATAACACACAAAGCCCTGGTTCTGCTGCTTGGAATAACCAATTAGCTGTCATTGGCAAAATGGCAACTAGCTTAATTCAAATGACTGATCTACTGCAAAAACAGAAGGAAAACATAGATAATCTTGCTACAAAGGTTGCAGATGCCCAGGTGTCTGCTAATAAAAACTTTGCATTACAAAAGGCAGCTATCACAGCTAACACCAGACAACTCGAGAAGATTGATAACAACTTGGAACAAATAAAACAAACACAAAAAAATGATCGTGCTCTGTGCTTGCAAAATTTGAAAGAGTCACAGAAGATAGTCCAACTGTTTTCCTCTCTGGACCAGAAAATCGCTACTCTAAATCAATCTTACACCGCTACACAGGTGGCTGATCCAGCACATTTACTGCCTTCAACGTCAACTGTAAAACCCCATTCAATTCTTCCATCATCGATCATTTCTCTTACAAAGTCTAATGCTGGCTCTGAGCAACAGCTAATATCTTCCAATAGATTAATTGACAATCTTCCAATATCTACATCTATGCCTAACGCCGATGGGAAAACTGCTGCCAATCTGAATCCAGAAGCCTGTTGCTTCAGTCCCGTCACTACTCCACAGACTGATCCTACTCCTAATCCCTTTATTTTTAATGCAAATCAGGAGACTTCTGCTCATCCAGCACAACAGAATTTTTGCACTACTTCTTTATGTTTTAGGCCATTATTTTATGAAGAAGATGGTTATAATTTGCATTCTTTTAACATTCTTGCCTTTCTTCGCATCTGTCAGCTTAACCCTTCTCTTCGAACCTTTCATAAAAGTGACATCCTCTCAATTAACTATTTGACTGACTCGAATGGAAAAGAGATGACAAAAATCACCTTTGTTAGCCCTGAAATCCAAAGTCTAATCTGGAACCATAATATCTTATTTATATCTAAGGGTATTGATGTGGGAAGGTGTGGCTCCTCAAAGAAAAACTCTCTTTCTCCTAAAATGTCATACTTGAGTAATAAAAAGCGTCAATTGGCACAGGATCGATCTCAGAAACATAAAACAACAACACAAACACCTAGCCGATATACTCCTCCACCACCGAAGAAAAAATGTGCATTATCGGTTTGTTACGAGCCAACGGATGTCCATCAAGTTGACTTATTGGACGAAGAAGAAGATGCGGAATTACTCGAATTTGCTCTACAATCAGAACCTTCTTCTTGATGAACTGCCAAAAACTTAGCAGAACTCTCCCCTCAGATCTCTAAGGATCATTTTCAACTGATCTCCTGGAACTGTGCAGGTTTAGAGAACCTGAAAGACCCTGATGTTAACTTTTTTGTTTTTAATAAAGATATTATTTTTCTCCAAGAAACATGGAGCTTAACCCCAACTGAAGTTGATGGTTTCCACTCTATATCCCAGAATGCTGTCCCCTCTACAATGGGACATAATTCTGGAGGTATCACTACACTGATTGCCATCTCTAGTACTTGGCAAATACATCTTGTATGGGCTGACATTCCGGGAATATTGGCTGTTAGATGTTTGCTGCCTCAAAATTATGTTTACAAAGCTGTTCTCTTACTAAATCTATATTTCCGACCGTTACATTTGTCATTCTCTCATTACAGTGTTTACTTACATAGAGTTTATAGTTTCCTTGATACCTTGCTTCAGGAACATCCTGATGATTTAGTGATAATTGCAGGGGACCTGAATATGAAATTACTGAATCCTGTTTTAGGTCTAAAGTGGGATAGTTATGACACAATGATTCCAGAATGTGTGTATCACAAGCAAGCTGTGAGAACTATTCCCACAAAAATAGAGTTACTATTTACTGACTATTTGCTTTCCTTTAATCTTGTATTAGCTAATGGCAGACATGGTGACTCTTCAATCCTCTTTAATTCCTTCAAAAGAGGTTCCTCGGCCTCCTATATTGACTTCATTATTCAGCGAAGCGATCAGTTTTATGCACTCGACACTTTGTCTCATATTTGGTTAGGTGGCAGTGACCATGCCTGTCTTTGTTTTTCATTAATCTTATCGAAGCCGACAAATACAAGTGATACCATTGAGAATAGGAATGGTGATGTAATACGTAATGGCCTGAAAATCAACTGGGCTAATTGCTCGTCGAATCTAGTTGAAGCCATTGTCGAAAAAGTTTTACAGGATAACCCTTCTAATTTTGGTGAATTGCATTCAGACAGCTTGATTCCAACATATGAAAAAATTAATAGGGAAATAGTTAATAACCTACCTAAATCTAACTATACCTCTGTCACTTGGTCTTCTAATCAGCTGTTAATTAATGGCTGGTTTGACCGCTCCTGCAAAGCTTTGCGGAGAAAAACCAATAATACGGTCAAAAAACTTTTGAACTCTGTTAATCCTGACATGGAGAAAATTAGGGCTATTAGGAAGGAATATAAAAACTTCATTAAGGAAAAAAAAAAAAGAGACATTGGGAATTACAGGAAGAGTCCCTAACAAGGGCTATTACCGAAAAAGACAATAGAGGTTTTTGGTCTCTCCTGACCGACTTGGCTTTCCCTTTGCAGCAAAAACCACCTGATGCCTTTATTCCTCCTATTATTTGGGTTGAATATATTAGTCGTCTATTTTGTGCCCAAAACTCTTTGATTAAGGTTGATTGGCAGGGCTGTGAGCAGGCCCCTCTACTGTCTTACCAGAATACCCATGACATCATAAAAACCTTGAATCCTTCCCGGGCAGCTGGCCCAGAGGGGCTACCACAAATTTGCCTGAAGTATGCCCCAGAAAAATGGAGCCTTATTCTAACACCAGTGTTTAACCACTCTCTTAGTCATTTTTCCATACCGGACTCTTGGAGGGGATCCATTGTATTCCCACTATTTAAAAAGGGCAACAGACAGGAACCTAAAAATTACCGTCTGCTGGCCCTGCTGGACCCAGCCAGTAAGGTACTGGCTAAACATCTCTTGAAGGAACTAAATATGTGGGTTAATAACTATAACATACTGGATAAAACACAAGTGGGCTTTCAAGAGTCCTGCAGTACTATTGATCACTGCCTCACATTAAATCTCTTATTTGAGAAATATGTGAAGATAAAAAAGTACACTCTCTATTCCACCTTTGTGGATTTCTCTCAAGCCTTCGATAGAGTCCCGCGCCAATTACTTTGGAATAAAATGCTTGAGTTGGGCTGCCCTGAACCGTTGGTCAAGATGATAGCCCTCTTACATTTAGATACTTGGATCAGAGTGAGGTGGGGCAAGAATGGTGAATTAACAAAGAAAATCTCCACGTCCGATGGACTGAAGCAAGGCTGTGTACTTGCCCCAACGTTATTTAACATTTTTATTTCTGATATGAATTCTGTAATCGAGGGTGCCACAGGAATTACCCCCAGGATGGGTGGTCATAACATTGCCTCCCTCTCATTCGCTGATGATACAGCACTTTTTGATCTCACTCCAACTGGTATGCAAAATAAAATCTCAGTTCTTGAAGCTTATTGCTTAAAGAATAACATTGTGATCAATCAATCAAAAACTAAGATTATGGCCTTTAACAGCAAAAATAAAAAAATTCGGATAAACCTGACTACTGGCCCGATAGAACAGGTAACACATTTTACATACTTGGGGATCACTTTTGCGTCTAATGGCAAATGGCTGACCCATATTAACAATTTATCCGTCAGAAACAATTTAATATCTAATTGTTTGCTACGCCTTAAAAAGAAGGGCCCCTTACCCGTGGCAATTTATCAAAACTTACTCCAGATGAAATGGAGACCATCTATCATCTATGGGGCCGAGGTGTGGGGATCTTCTAATTTGATGTCCCCTGCCAAATGGGAAAGGATTTTGTGGCGGAAATTACTTGGCCTCCCTTCTTCCTTGCCAATGGCGCCGGTCTTTTTAGATCTAGACTATCAAGATATATCAACTACAATAGACTGCCGATTGATCTCTTATTTTTGTAAAATTACCAATGACTGCATGAAAGAACATCTTGTTGGATATTGTGTGAAGGAGGCGCTATCAGCTGATTCGCCTTATCCTTATATTGAGCATATTAAATCTATAGATGCAAAATACTCCTTAGGTATGTTTACGAAGGACACTTTTAAGGAGGAACACCAAGCTGAATTTGTTATGATCTCTTGTATCAAGACTTCTGGATTTTCAAATCAGTTGTTAAAGTGCTCTACACTTAAATCTCTGGAAGATTATTGTTTAGTAAAAACACACAAACGAAGAGAGGTATATATGGATGTTTGTGCTAATCAAAAAGTTTTGCGCACACTAATAAAACTACGCACTAATACCCTACCGTTTAATGCTGTGCTCCTAGCCCGAACAAATGTAAAGTATGAGGAAAGAAGCTGTCCTTATTGTGAAACTTTGGTTGAAACACTATCTCATGTACTGCTAGAATGTCCGATTTATGAATTGTTGCGCCAACGCTGGCTTAGCAAATACTGTCTTGAGGGAATGGGAGAAAGAATTGATATGATTCTCGGTGAGGTCGAACCCGAATATATTATCAAAATTTACATCTTTATTAAAATGGTTTGTGAGATTAGAAAGATTAGGTTATGAACAAAACGTTAGAAATTTTCCTATGTTGTTTTATATTATATGTTTGTTTATAAAATGGGGATTACACTTATTCTTTGTATTCTTTTTAATAATATTTTTACTTTCTGTATACTTAATTTTTAAACTATGTATTTTATCATTTTGTATGAGTTCTAATATCTTGTTAAGCTGAAAAGCATCAATAAAGATTTATGAAACTCAACAAATGGTTTGCAATTCTGAATTTGCCATTTTTTCAACTTTCCAGAACAGGGTTTAAAAAAAGAATTCTGTGGTAATTTCAGTGAGATTTCAAAGCTATTCGAACAGGTGGGCAATTTCTTCAATATTGTGTGCAATGCAAATGCCTTCATATTTTGACTTGGGAAGGTGGGACAAAAAAGCACAGTTCACGCAATAACTGCATTCGTGGACAGGTAAGAAAATGGTGAAAAGAATAAGGGGTGGTTTGTGTAGATTGACCAAAAAATGGTCCCACATCTACTGATAGAAAATTAAATATTATTCAAAAATACAAAAAAATAAAAATAAATTTGACAATATTTGCGGCCCTAGCATCTAGAAGGTTTGATATGTCGAGGAACGCAGTGCACCACTATATAGCCCGAATCCATGCAGTCAAAGAAATATCCAATGTTTGCTGGTTTTCAAAAAAATTGTCGACACCCTGAGGCAGCAAGTGCAGTGCGCTAACAGTGGACAGCAGACTCTTAGACCCACCCTTGACCCACTGGCACATGAAAATGGCAGCTGAACGGTTTGTTCACCATGACAATTCATACATATCTAAAAAGTAGACATGTATATGAGTTCAAGGATAAGTCACTTTATAACCAAAACCGAATGTGACATAGCCATTATATACTGCATTCAATAAATAATGTTTTATGGAAAAGTATCTTTTCAAAGATTGGTGTACAGTAGGATGTGAAAAAAGTAGGGTAAATGACTGCCAGTGACATGGAGCACATCTCCAAAGATTCCTCAACTCCTCCAGGAAAAATTTGTACCATACATGTGTGGATGCAGAAAAGTCACAGATGAGTGGAGGGCAGAATATGACACATTGTAATGTCAATCCTCTGAGAACAATTTTGGGCATGAAACTCTGCTGTAACATATACTTTGTTTTTGAGCCAGGGTAGTCCTGCCGTCAAGGAAACCCCTAAAAGTCATGCATGTGCTAAAAGAGGACATCCTAACGCACGCAAAGGTGGGTGACTTGCATCGGTCACACTAACTTTACTACCCAGAATGTCTGGCTGTACACAGAAAATTTGTAAAATGTACATGTTTTGGCCAAATTGGCCATAAAAAAGGTGACCTAACGTGCCGTCATCAACATGGGGCACCTCATCCAGTGTAGCCCTACTACCTATGGCAAAGGCGGTACCACCCATGTGTGGTTGCATCCAAGCCACGGGCAAGAGGAGGCCACAAACCGAGATGTGGTAATGTTCAGCAAACTACTCGATTTTTAGGGCACTAAACCTAAACGGATGTGCACTTATGTTTTGACCTTGGGGGACACAGACCATCAAGGAAACTCCTGCACATCATTTATGTGCGAAAAGAAGACATCCTTATGCACGCAGCGGTGGGTGACATCCGTCGGTCTCACTAAGTTTACTACCCAGAATCCCTGGTGGTTCATGGAAAACTTGTAAAATTTACAGGTTTTTGGTCAAATTGGCCAGAAAAAAATGTGGCCTAACGTGCTATCATCCACACGGCGCACCTCACCCAGTGTAGCCCTACTCCCTATGACAAAGTCGGTACCACCGAAGTGCAACAGTTGCACCCAAGTCATGGGTGAGGGAAGGCCACAAACCAAGGTGTGGTAATGTTCGACAAACTCAATGTTTAGAGTGCTAAACCACTGGTGCAGATGCTGGATAGACTTGGGGTAAGGTTTCAGATGTATGCCGATGACACTCAGCTGCTTGCCGACCTGCTTGAATTCAGTCAGGATGGGGCCTGATTGTTGGAGGGCCTTAGGCTGATCCGACGTTGGATGTCTAACAGCTGGTTATGCCTGAATGCAGCTAGGACAGAGATTGTCATCCACGGCTGTCTCGCCTACCCCTCGGCGGGTCTTTCCTTTTGGCCCTCTGAACTGGGTACGCCACCTGTACCGGTGGAGGCGGCACGCAGTCCGAGTGTCCTGTTCTCAGAATCAGTGTCACAGGAGGCACAAGTGGGGGCTGTAGTCAGCGCTTCCCACTTTCGGCTTAATGGTCTCGTGCGAGTCATGCCCCTCATGGCGAGGGAACATCCTGTCCTCGTTTGCCAGGCCCTCGTGATTGCCAAAATCAGATATTGCTGTGCCACTTACGTGGGCCTGGCTGGGGGTTCCTTAACTCGGCTGGAGAGAGTCCAGAACAGGGCCGTAAGGCTGTGCAGCAACCTTCGGAAGAATGCATATGTTTCTGCTATACACAGAAGCCTTGGATGGATATCTGTGCCTGCTCTGATTGAACACCAGGCTCTCTGCATAATGTGGCGGCCTTGCACAATATTGGCCCACTCTACCTGCGCAGACGTTTCAGCTGGGCCCTCCATCACCACGCCCCCGTCTCCACCGGTTGGCCCTTGTACAGACCATCCGCCCTCGGTTGACTCGGAAGGGAGGCACATCATTCATTTATTTGGGCGCGAAATGGTGGAATGCCTTGCCTACTTCCCTTAGGGTTTTGCCGACTTTTGCGGCATTTAAAGAAGCGATCAAACACCATCTCAGACTTAGGGAATCCACTCAGACAGTCTAAGACCATTTCCACCAGGACATCTTCAGCTCCTTCGGGAAGGGGGGTGAGGTGTGGGAGAGGACCAGGAAAATAAAGAACGGGGTTATTTGGATGTTATGTTTTTATGCTTTCATTTTTTTTTTTTTTGTATAAATTTGTTTATTAGCAAATTTAAACACATAACAAGTCATCATATCACAACCAGTGATAGCCCACAGAGATATCTGCTACTACATTTTAGTCCGCCTTTTCTATATCGTATAATTAATAAACCATGATGAGGGAACGGTTCCTCCTTTGCAAACTGTGTCCCTTCTGAAGCTTTTGAATCCTGTGGAGCCTTCAAACCCCCTCTGGAGAAAAAGAAAACATTAGACAACTCTGCCATATTGATTTTCAGATAACCTTTGGTATAATGACTAAACAACATTTACAACAACAACAACATTTTGGTGTCGGTCCCTCAGTAGGTCCAATTCTGTATCAAGGGCTGAGGTAGTGGGCTCAATCGCTCCGAGTTCCCCTTCTCTCCGACTCCCCCCTTTCAGACTTCTTTCCTCTCTCTACTCTCCCACCAGCATCTTCTTTTAGTGTTCGCTAGATCTCTTCTCAATTATAATTTAAACGCAGTAGCTGGTGGTATTGTTTAGGGGCGGAGTTTTTTAAGGATGTTTTCCCTGCATACTGTATAAAGGGGGTCCATATTTCCCAGAACCTGTCTTCCCTGTCTTGTATTGCTCCAGTCAGATTCTCCATGGCGGCTATATGCCACACTTTTTCATACCAGGTTTGTATAGTGGGTGCGACACTTAACTTCCATCCCCTGGCTATCAGTAATTTGGCCGCTAGGAGCAAGTATGTAATGAGTCTGCCCCTGTCTGAGGACAGGGGGTATATCTTCCCTTCGGGCTTACCCAATAGGAATATTCCCGGATCCCAAGGAAAGTCACCCTCCAAGATAGCTTTGATCTCCCCATGAATCTTCCTCCAAAAAGGTTCCACCACCGGACACCTCCACCACATGTGGATATATGTACCTTCCTCCCCGCATCCCCTCCAACACTTATTCGAGATATCCTTGAAAGCTCTGTGTAGTACCGCGGGCACCAGATACCAACGGCTAACCACCTTGTACGTGTTTTCTGCATGTTGTGTGCATACCGAGGTGCTTTTTGCCCTTCTCCAAATCTGTTCCCATGTTTTTTCCGAATAGGTAACTCCAAGATCTTCCCCCCATTCTACCCGGAATCTGTGGGTGGCTCCCATTTCATCGTTAACCAGAAGCTTATAAATGTTGGAGGTGAGCCCACTGCTCTTTGTGGTATTTTGTAAGAGTGATTCGAACGGTGTCAGCGTTCTCGTCGCTGCTTGCCTCATCGTTGGGTGGAGGACCCAGTGGGTAAGCTGTACGTAGTGAAAAGCCTCCTCCCCTTTCAACCCGAAATCCTCACAACATGTCGCAAAGGACTTGAGGTTGCCCTGGTCGAATAGATCAGCTATTTTCCTACATCCTCCCTCATACCATTTAACAAAGGTTCTTTCCTCCTGGGCTGGGGGGAACTGTGGGTTAAAACAGATTGGTGTGAAAGGAGATGGGAAGGTGGTCAGTTTAAATTTTTCTGCGCTATACCGCCATGCTTGCTGTAATGCAGCTGAGCCTTGGTCTATCCTTAAGTTGGGAGCTCTATCCTCTGGTCGCAGCCATGCTTGTTGTCCAATAAATCCCGGCACCAGAATATTCTCTATCTGTACCCACGGCTTTTGGTTCTCCAGTTGCGCCCATTCCCAGATAGCGCCAATCTGAGCGGCTAAGTAATACTTCAGTATATCTGGCACTCCTTGCCCCCCCCGTGTCTTAGGTTGGTGAAGTATAGATTTGCTTATGCGAGCCTTCTTGCCCTGCCATATAAAGGATTGTATCTGTCTTTGAAGGTGTCGTAAATGTTTGTAGGGAATATTTACCGGCATGGTATGGAAGAAGTATAGTAGCCTTGGCAGCACATTCATCTTTATTATTGCCACTTTCCCAAACCAGGATGAGGAAGCCTTCTCCCATTTTTTCAAGTCCGATATTATCGTCCTGAACAACTGCGGGTAATTCTTAGCGTACAGATCCCTTGTGTGAGGGGTAAGGTTTATCCCCAGGTATTTCATTCGAGAAATGACCTTGCGGAAAGGAGACGTGCGATCTATACACTCCATCTCCCCCGCTGATATCGATAGTGGCATCAGTTCAGATTTATCGAGATTCACTTTAAACCCCGTCAGTTCTGCGAAGTTGTTCAGGACTTCTAATAGGGGCCTCAGGGAGGTCGAAGGGCGTGTTAGTGTCAATATTATATCGTCCGCAAAAAGGCTTAATTTGTATTCTGTCGCCCCTATCTTAATCCCCTGAATCTGTTGATTGAGCCTGATGTGCGCTGCCAGTATTTCAATGCTCAAAGCGAATAACAATGGGGAGAGTGGACACCCCTGTCTTGTCCCCCTCGTGAGTCTGAATTGTTGTGACAACTCCCCATTAACCAAGATCTTCCCCTTTGGTTCCACGTAATTGGCTTTTATCATACCCGTGAAGATAGGGCCAACTCCCATTTTCTCCAGTACCTGGAATATGACCTCCCATTCCACCCTATCGAATGCTTTCTCCGCATCCAAGGATACCAGGAAAGCTTCCTGTGCTCCTCTATGTGCCTTTTCAATCAAGTGCACAATGCGCTTCGTATTGTCTGCTGTGTTTCTCCCATTAATGAAGCATGACTGATCGTTATGGATCAGAAAGGGCATCAGAGCACCTAATCTTGTGGCCAGGATCTTTGTGTATAATTTGGCATCGATATTAAGCAGCGATATGGGCCTATAGGAAGTACATAGCTCCGGCTGCTTGCCTTCCTTGGGGATTAGGGTGATCGTAGCGTCTAGCATGGATTCAGTGATTTTACCCTGTTTTGCAAAGGAATTAAATAGGGCCGTTAGGTGGGGGACCAACAGGTGGCCAAATTTCTTGTAAAACGACCCAGTGAAGCCATCTGGGCCTGGGGCCTTACGGGCCTTCAGTTGTTTTATCGCCAACCTCACCTCTGCTTCCTGAATTGGCTGCTCTAAATTATCTCTCGCTTCTGGTGTAATGGTTGGGAGATCAGCTTCGTCTATATACTGTTCTAACTTCTTTCTGTCTATCTGTTGAGAGGCGTACAAGAGTTTATAGTAGTTCCTAAATTCAGCTAATTTTTCCCCTTGTGTCGTGGCCCAATTCCCATCCGGCTTCTTTAACGCTGGGACTCTTTTACTTAGTTCTTTCTCCCTTAATTTGTTGGCTAGAAGTCTGGCCGCTTTATCCCCTTTTTCATAGTAGGTTTGCTTTAATTTTAGGAGGGTCAGTTGCGTTTTATTATTCTGGAACGTGTTTAAAGCCCCTCTCGCCATCTGCCAGGCCCTGAATGCCCTCCTACTACCTGTCGCTCTATAAGCCTCTTCTGTGTCATTTAGGACTTTAGCCAATTCTTTTAGAGTATGTTCCCGCCTTTTTTTCCCTGCTGCCGCCAGCGCTATACACTCTCCTCTCATCGTTGCTTTAAAAGCATCCCATACCCATCCCTGGTTGGAGGCGGTACCTTTATTTCTCTCAAAAAAATCTGTTATGAATTCTTCCATGTCATGGAGCGCTACTGGATCTTTTAAGAGCCAGTCATTAAATCTCCATCTCCTGGGGTTTCCATGAAGCCAGTTTTCTTCCCACTCCAAAAACAGAGGTGCGTGGTCTGAGTACGCTATAGCCCCAATCTGGACATCTTTCATTTTCTGTTCTACCCTCCCATCTACTAGGAAGTAGTCTAGTCGTGAATAACTTCTGTGCACGTGGGAAAAAAAAGGTATACTCCCTTCTGTCCGGATTCCGTGCCCTCCAGGCATCTTTCAACCCCATTTGATGTAATATACTTTTCAATTCTATGGATAGGCTTGCCACTGGCCCCGCCACCCCCTGGGATTTATCCAATGCCGGGTCCCACACTAGGTTGAGATCTCCCCCCACTATTGTTATGCCTTCCCTCGAGTCTTCCAGTTTACTCAAAAATTCTTTAAGAAATCCCAATTGCCCTTGATTGGGGCTGTATACTGAGGCCAAAGTAACTGTCTCGCCCTCCAATTTACCCACTAAAATTAGAAATCTTCCTTCTCTATCCTTGTGTAACTTTTCTATTGTGAAATCCAGCCCTCTGTGTAGTAAGATGGACACTCCTGCCCTTTTAGTAGGTGCACATGAGTGACCCTGTATTGGAAAGTTATATTGTTTCATCAGTTTGGTATCCTTACTAAGTAAGTGGGTTTCTTGTAGAAAAGCTATTGATACCTTCTCTGCGTGGAGTTCCCTGAATAGCCGTTTACGTTTCAGAGGGCTATTGAGCCCTTTCACGTTATATGTCACAATCTTCGCCATACAATGTCAACATTCTCCCTTCATCGTGGATGTCCCGTTTCCACCTTTTCCCTTTCCGACCTTCTCCGCCTCTTTCCATCCTCTCACTCCCCGACACCAAGTTTAAACAACAATAAACATCATAACCATAAACATTACAGGTCTTTTCCCATACCGGCCCTGTCCCTTCCATCTCCTCTTCTCACCAGTCCGGCGGGTGAAGACAACACTTTTAAGCTGAGCCGTTAGCTCTTCGGCTCAGATGAGGCCACCTCTGCCTCTCGCTCGACTCCCCCCGGGGTTATCGCACATAAGGTTCAACTCTTCACGCCCCGGTGTTCTCAACCGCACACGGCCACTCTCTCATCCCCACGAGACACTCTCATCCCCCACCACCTTTAACTAAACTCTTTTCTTCGAAAAATTGCAAGGTATGACAACCGCTTCAATACAGACAGCCTCCATTTGAGTATACTTATTTCAGCCCCTTTCACGCAAGATCTCATTTATCCACCGCTTCTGCTCGCCTCCCCCCCACACCCATTCTTTTTGACTTCCTATTTTGCACTGTGGACCACGGCCACAGACCCGTGTGTTCAGATCTCAGTTCCTGCTCCTTGGTTGCCTGTTGGAGCGAGCACCCCAAAATCTCAGCCAGGTCCTCCAGGTTGTTGGCGATGTGGTCTTTCCCCTTCAGCTGAAACGCCAGCCCAAACGGGAATGTCCAGCGATATCGAATGTTTCTCTTTCGTAATTCTTCAGTTGCGGGACGTAGTCGAGCTCTCCTCAACAATGTTGAAGGTGCGATATCCTGATAGATTTGTAATGGGTGTTCGTTCCATGTTAAATCCGTCGTTTTCGCATCTCTGGAAGCTTTCAGGATCCTTTCTTTCAGCTTGTAGTTTGAGAATTTCACTAGGATATCTCGCGGCGGTGCCTCTGGACCAATTCTAGGAGGACCCACCCTGTGTACCCGGATGTACCGATATTCCGGGGGGGTGGTCCCTGGTGTGACTGCCATGAACATTTTCGTGACCATGCCCTCCAAGTCGTTGCCCTCCACCTTCTCCGCCATTTTCTTGATTCTCAGAGAGTCCGTGCGCCCTCTGTTCTCCAGGTCCTCGCATTTTGTATAGAGAAAGTCATTTTGTTTGCGGATTTCCGTTATATCGTCTCTGAGTTGGTTGATTTCGGCGATTGTCGCCCCCGTGGCATTTTCCACTTCATTCACCCTCTCCCCTAGGCCGTCCACCTGCTTTTGCGTAGATGTTTGCACCTCGGTGAGTTTGGCCCTCATTTTTGCCAGCTCTGTGGTCAGCATCACATTCAGGTCTACCTTCAGCCTATCCAGGCATGCCTCCAGCTCTGTCTTTGTAAGTGGTTGAGCTTCCGCCATGTCAGCTGTTCTATTTGGGGTCTTGCCTGAGTCTTTTATCCTCCTGGACTGTCTCCCTTGGCTACCTGGCATTGGCCCCTCGGTCCCGCAGGAGGTAATAACTAGTCGAAGCCGCTGTAGGTGCTCCCCCAAGCTGCACCCTCGCGCAAAAGAGCCGCCTCCGGGGGTTTCACCGACCAGAATCCAAGTATCTTTGCCTGCTCACTGCCATTCAACAGTATGGGTGGCTTCTGTGTCCACTGCTTGTCTGACCCCTGGGGAGGAGGGTGGAAGGAGCGGGGTTCCTGGTGTGCCTTCAATGCCCCGGATTGTGGTCACTCCTCGGGGGGGGGGGGCGTGCGCACCTTGCACTATCTGTGTTCCCACGGTGCCAGCAATCTCCCTGCCGTCATTTTCGTGTGGTGGGGGGCCAATGCGGGATGTTCCCCGCGGTGCTCCAGGTCTCGGCGGCAAGCCGCCACTCTCTCTCCTTCACCGCCGGGCCACGGGTCTCCCGTATTCTGAAAGGGGGGGGGATCAGCCGTTTCCCTCCGCTCCCGTTATTTGCCTCCCTCACCCCCCCACCTCACCTCGTCCGGTCTCCAGTTCATTGCGCTTGGGACCGCTGCACTCCTCTGGGTCCCCAAGCGCGCCAGGGAGATCAATCGATGAACTTCTCTAGACCCGCGCGGCCATCTTGGCTGGGCCGTCGCCGGGGTCTGCCGCAGTCTGCTCGGTTGGGCTAGCGCCGGTCTGCCGGCATCCTCCTCGACAGTTCTGATGTCCCCCTGAGCAGCTTCATGTGCGGCGCCAATCCCGGATCATGCGGGTCGGCTCCGGTGCCGATAGACCGCGTTTCCCCCGGGGAGAAAGCCGAACGAGGCAGGAGCGTTCCCCTAGGTCGCCATCTTGCCGGCGCCCCCTAGTGGCCTCTCCTATGCTTTCATTTTTTATGCACTATGTGCCGTGAAGCCGTAGGCAACGTGCGCGAGAATAAATACCTGTTGATTTGATTTGTTAAAAACAATTGTTCGGTTTACTGTATGCAAATGCAGTGAGCCTGACACCATATGGCCCCAACGTTTCTTGCTGCAAAAATATATGTGCATATGCAGTGAGAAATGCGGCTTTTCCCAGAATCCTGCGTGTGTCCTCTTATCTGATAAGATGTCATTTATTTCGATCTGTTGCCTAGTAATAGAGTAGCAGAACTTCAGATCTCAGCCTGGCTGATAGAGTTTACGTGAGCAGTAGGCAAATGTTGCAAAACTGCATTTTAAAAGACAGCATATAAAAAATTTAAGAATTTTCTTTAGTAAACTATACATTTTAAAGTACTATATGCTTTAAAAACAATTACAAGTAATTCTGGCATTTGTGTATTCCATTAGGTCTGCAGATCATGCCCCCCTAAGGCAGAACACTAGCCCTATTAAAGGACAGAGGATACACCGCCACACAGCCCCCATTTGTTTGTGTAGGGATTTTTATACGCACTTTCATATTGCTGTCCATGGTGCTACAATTGACCCTCCATTTGCCTGGAGATAAACCTTGTCTGAGCTTGCGTAAGTGAAATAGGGTCAATTTCTGTGCAAATTATTTGGTCACAATTTATGAATCCACTCTAGGACTGTGTTGATCACTTTTTTTAAGGCATCTCTGTGCTCACGCCCGCTTGGATGTTCAATTTTGAGCATCTGTGGTTTCGGCCCCTAATGGGCAATTGATGCTTACTTTTTTGCTCAGATTCACAAAAGTGTGCAAATGTCATTTGCACAGTATAATGAATTCCCTTACTGAGATGCTCCTGCTCACTTTTTATTTGCACTCCATTTTCCCACTTTTTGAACTCTTTTTTTTTCTTTGTGAATTAGACAGCTAGTCTGCTTGGCCAGTCTTTAAAGGCACTATCTCCTAAATTTAAGGTTATTGCTTGCTTGGTATATTCATGGCACGTCAGGTTTATACCTTCCTGGAAGGGTTGCAGCTTGTTCACCAGTATTTTCACCTTTGGTCAAGGTCGCCTCCTCACTGGGCAATAAATGAAATTAAAGAAATGGCTTGATCACCCTACAATCCATTCTGGCTTGCTAGCCCAGTTTCACTTGTGGTATGTATGAACCTTCTTTTTACCTAAACTTCATTGACATGTAACTGGACACTAATCCTTATAATTGAAATGTTTTTCATGTGTTGCAGACTTGCCACCAGTTCCCAAAACACTTTATTCTTATCGCCTGGGAAGATGGAACTTCACTTGATTGTCCCATTACCAACATAATTGAACCAAGGAAGGACTTTGGCCAATATAGAATTGGTGACCACATTCTAGCAAAATGTCCAGGATTTGGAAATCACTAAGGAGTAATTGCAGCCATTGATGGTAAAAAATGTTTGATCCCTCATCCTCAACGTCCAAGGAAAATAAAAAAGTGTAGGCAGTTTTTAATGCTCTTCACAAAATGCCAATTTCATTTCTTGTATACATTGTCATGACAGGCCACCTTTAAAGCTGTATTGACCTTTGAGATTGTCGACTGTTAATATTCACATACACAAGCCATGTGAACCTTATTACTTTTCAATTGCCTTCTCACTCCAGCACCCAAAGTGCAGATTGGAAAAAGGTATTTTCATTGGAGACGCAGATTAATCAGCTTAGGGTTGCAGTAGAGCATCCCTTCCACGATTTGCACAACTTGCAACTCAATGTCATACCAAATGACTGTTACTTCTGTATATTTTGACAGCAAGATGTTAACACTGATGTAATAGTTGGTTAAGTTCAAAGATATGATTTACAGTTTCATAACTGTTTGTTTCTGTTAAAGAGCTTAAAAAACTGAAAAAAGAATTTGACAAGGAAATTGATGGTATCAAGGAACAACTAAAGATTCTGAAGCGAAAATATAAACTTTTAACTGGGAGTAATTCAATAACTGAAGAAAGAAAATACAATGGCCACACCCTTATGGATTTGAAGGACATTATCTGTTATGAGAAAAATTAATATAAAGCAGATTAAAACTATTGACCACTCTGTTTACTAAAGACTACCTCCTGGGGCATACGGTCAGTGGCAAGGCACCCAACTCGACCACACCTGCAAAGTCAAAACTCAACCAGGAGTTCTACAATGTGTACTGCGAAGTTTTACTGGTATTTTTTCCAGGTGTTATTTGCCATCAGCTAAGAGAAAAAGCCTCACCTGTGCATAAAAAGTTTTTAAATAGGGTAAAAAAAAAACAAGGAGGTATGTCAGCAATGATGCCACTGTATATGCACCATCCAGATCAGTTAGGAACATCTTTATGGAAAGGTTGCTTTAAAGTTTGCATGTTTTCAGTAAAAAAAGAGCCATTATAAGGGACCCAATATATTAGGGCCACATGTGTTTGTATTATATTCTGAGACTTTTTTTAGTGTTTATAATTGATTTTTCTTTTAGCGCTTGTGTGCTAAAAGAAAAATTGAATTTTTTTTGCAATATTTCTACCTCTTTGAATTATAGACCAAATATATTTTACTTTTTTTGCTTTCATATTGCAATTGTTCATTGTATAATACTATGGCCATTATGTATAAGATTAGGGCCCATTGTGTCATTTTTTTAAGTATTTTTAAATGCTTATTCTAGGATACTCTTCAAGTAAACAGTGCATTCATTTAGATTTTGTGAAGTGTCTGCCTCTTAGACTATACAGTTTCCCTTTACTTGTTTTTATATTGGCAATTTATTCTATCTTTTTTTAAAAAAAATATGGTGTTTTTATGATAGTTTGATAAAATTCAATGTAACATATGTCTGTACTTAAGATTGATCTAAAGTTGACATCAGTATTACATGTAATTCCCTGCACAAACTCAACCATTTTATATTAAGAATAAACTACGTTTTGTTAAATTTTCTGTTCTGAGTGTTTTTGAAATCATTTCATTACAGTTTGTACATAAGGGCCGAAAAACACGAAATAGCGCAAGTCAGTATCAAAAAAATGCTACACTGCTTGACATGCTTTAAGATACATTTATTAGAAACCCTATAAAACCCAGTGTAGATAACCTCTCACAAGTACTTGTTAAAATGGGAAACTAATGCCCTCAATTCTTCACATTAAGGAGTATGATGCTTCTATTGTTAGTGATGTGTATTATCATGTGTCCCACATCGCTCTTCAGTCTTGAAAAAAACAAACATTGAAATGATCTGTTCATGTCGGTCTATAGTTGAGCATGATTTGTGCAGGATTTGACATCAAAATATGTCAATGTTGTATCGTTAATGGAATAAAGCATGGTCATCCATGGATATCCTTGTAGAGACCATTGACAAACATGAACAACCGCGATTGACCCATAATGCTGATGCGCACTCTGCTTGTTCTTGATGGCTATGAAGGATCAGAGATAACCATGTATATCCATCATAACATGGACAGAATGACCGTAGCCCTCCATGGATGACCAGGTATTGATCAAGGATAACCATGTATAACCAGGGTAGAACGCTAGGATTCACCAGTTTTGCCTGTCCATGGATGTCTGTGGTTTTCCTTGTTTATTTCACACGTCACAACCATGTATTTCAATGTTTTTGTGGCCTGTCAAGACCATGGTTGTCCATGGTTTATCTCTGAGCCATTTACCGTCTGTGGTTTTCCATGGAAGGCCATGGATAAAAACATGGATAAACCATGGACGTCCATGGATTTTATCCCTGGTTAACCCTGGTTACACCAGGGATGTCCATGGTTTATCCCTGTACGCGAGAACGGGGTTAACCTCTTCTGTGCTGAGGACGTATATATATATATGTCCAAAATGTAGCTGATAGAGCACAACTTTGAATGGGATTTAATGGGATTTGCCATTAGCTAATGAAGCCCAATGGCAGCAGCTAAGGGGTTAATTGTCACAGGCGACAGCCTCAGGGAATCGGGTTGATCGTCTCGAGGGATAAGGTAAGAGCGCACTCCCATTGAGCAGACAATACCTATGCTTGGCTTATGGCGGCGTGGGAACCAGTGGTTTTTGGCCTCTCCTCCTCTGTGAGGTGACAACCCCCTCACGTGAAGAAAAGCTCACTTGTACTTGACTTTATTTATTTATACAGACAGATCAAACAATTACAGAAGTAATAAATCGAACCTGGTGTGGAGGCGCACAAAATTACACATGGTTTCAAGGCGCCCCCCTCCCCTAAACCCCAATAACATATCGTGACTGAAGTAGCCAGTAGTGCAACAAAAAAGAACAGAATCAGAAAAAAGAGAACAAGAACAGCAAAAGACAACGAAGTCACCACAGCATCTGTTCCACCTCAACGAAGTCACCACAGCATCTGTTCCACCTGTTGGAACCCTAACGGAGACAGATCAATGGGGGACAGCCCTGTCCAGTGTAGAAGACAGATCAGTGGAGGGCAGCCCCGTCCAATGTAGTGGCTGCTGATCAGGTGCCAAGTTATCAGGACTGAATAAAGCAGGATGTCAGGACTGGGTGTGTGAATCATCGAAGTTAAGAATAGCAAGACTAAATAATACAGCAATTAACATATTGGCTTAGATCACAAGTTCATGCAAGTTCATACAAGCTCGTTCTACCACAACATCAACATTTGTATGGGGTCCAAAGTGCGGGAAGGTGGGGTGTCAGGTCCGATCATCACATACCCTCCTGTTTCAAAAGGGGTATACGTGGTGTATACGTGGTCTCCCTGATGCCCACGCCTCAATTGTTTATTGCTTTCCATCTGGTCTCCATAATGCCCCCTTCATAGACCCTCAAGATGTTTGCATTGTTTCTGGTCTCCCCGATGCCCACTCCTCATATGCATTCAATTGTTTATTGCTTTCCATCTGGTCTCCATAATGTCTCCATAATTGTAGCCACATTTATGACACTCCCCATCAATCCCCGGTTAAATGCACGGCAGTTGCACATCCTTGGCGCTCTGGTGGTTTCCTTCAGGTACTGTCAAGACCAGGATCATCCTAGCCGGGGCTGGTGCTCTGCGGCTGGCACACTTGTCCTGAGGCTGCAGTCCAAGTCAGTGTGCCAAATCCAGGGGTTGTAGTTGAGGCGATATTATCAGTTCTGGGCAAAACAGAACTAAACGAAAAAACGAAATTTCAGCATGATTGCCGGTCAACATAGCGCGATCGGCAGAAGTACATAGATCCTTTAAATTACGTTGAGTCATTTCTTTACCTCATTTTCAGAGATTAAAGGTCACTGACTACTTTGAAGCGTTTTCTTATCTCGCCCATGCCATGGCACTCTGATTGGCTGACAATTATATGTGAATCAGCCACCTGCCGGCCTCTCACTCCGCAAGTGCCGCGCCACACCCAGCTCCTGCAGAGATGTGCTGATTCCCTCGAGAAAACGAACAGGCAGACAGCCTCATTATGAGTTTTGATTTAGTGGTAAAATTTGAGTAAGTTCTGCCTGATTATGAGTTTACAATGAAGTTCAAAGAGGGTTTTACTCAAACGCATAATACAGGTGCTTTTACTATGTGCAAGGGCCTATGTAAAAACACCTGTATTATGAGTTTGAGTAAAACCCTCTTTGAACTTGAAATTCATTGTAATCTCATAATCAGGCAGAATTTACTCAAATTTTACCAC
>JAVSBX010452834.1:0-12528 GCA_033119125.1 Desmognathus anicetus
CCCAAATGCTCTGAGGCTAGGTAGACAACAGATTCACAACTCATTTTACGAACAAGCCTAACTAAGTAGTGAATCCCAAGCCCGCCCCAGAGTCCCTTCTCACTCCTTTTAATGATGGCCAACCAAGTGTGCCAACAATGACTCAGAGACCCCATGCAATTGTCCTATTCTCCACCCTCCCGGTGTGAATCATATCCCAGTCATGACTCTAGTGGCCTTGTAGGTACATGTCTGCTAGAGAAGCGTCTGTCTCGAGAAAACATTAGGTCAGGTACATTTCTTGGATGAAAAGTGGCGCCCTGAGTACCTTGTCCTGGGCTGTCTATTGTGCGTCTCTGGATGAGATGAACAGCCACGTCATTGTCCATTTCTTAAACAGGGCACACAAACCTGCCTTTTTGATCTCTTCTGGGAGCAGGTTCCAGAGCGCGCGGTCTGGAAGGAAAAGGTGGCTTTGCCTCATGTTCTTGTTGGTACTCTCGGCACCGCTAAGTGCAGGTTGTGTGAGGAGAGCAACACTCTCGTCATCTCTGCTCTGTGTATTCAATCTCTCAGGAACTCCGGGCCTTGCATGTCAGGCAGAGGACTTTGAAAGATATATGGCGTTTCACCGGTAGCCAGTGGAGTGCTGAAATTGCTTTGGTGATGTGTTTCCGCGGCCCTAGTCTTGTGAGGAGCAGAACGGCGGCGTTCTGCACTCTTTGAAGGATGAGAATCACTCCGACTGGTGCTTCCATGAAGAATACGTTGGGTTTGCAGAGCCCAGTCAGGATGTCATGAGGGTGATGACAATTTTATCCTGCTGGGGCCAGTTAAGAAGTGGGAGGATACTCCTGATGAGTCTTAGTAGGCCGAAACATTTGTTTGTGACGAATGAAGTGAAAAGTGTTGTGATTGCTGGTGCTGTGTGTGCAGGCAAAGAGGGTTGAGATTGCAGGAGCCGTGTGTGTGCGGGTGAACAAAGAGTGTTGTGATTGAACAGCTCTGTGTGTGTGGATGAATGAAGAGTGTTGTGTGTGTGTGTGTGCGCGCACGCGCAAGTGTGTCGGTGTGGGTGTGTGCATGTTATGTTACGTTAGCTGGTTTTTATACGGCACGTCCGGACCACAGTTGCAGTATCGTTGCACCATGAACTTAAGTGGGGTCTCCCTCTGCTCAATTTTCATGATTGAACACTCCCTTTGTCCCAGCATTTGGGTATATGTGTGCTTATGAACTTCACAAGGCCTGTGTGTCGAGCAACATGATACGTCCATTTCTGATTTAATGGTGTTTTAGATATTGGGGACGTGTCCATCCTTGTTTATGCGCCTTTGTTATGTGTTGTATTTTCCGTATAATAAATCTACAACCTGGGACCCATCCATGTGTTATTGGGTGTCACCGTCTGTGAGTTACATCTTATCCAGTTGTGACAGTCTGGGGGAGGGTCATCGGTTATGTGTAAATATTGCGTTGCTGGTGTATTAGTAGAATTATTGACACTTTCAATGTGTGCAGCCATTTCATTTTGTATCAATAGCACAACCTTTCACATTGAAAAACAGCTGCTCTAAGCCCCCCACTGCCACTCAAATGGGCCTCATTAGCCCCCATTCAAGAGCTGACTCTGCAGAGGTAGACTATGTGGTAGCAGGTACAGTGTGGCTTATCAATGGCACAACATATCGCAACATTGAAAAACAACTGCCCCCGGCCCTTCCTGCCTCTCTAATGGGGCTCACCGTTCTCCATGCAGAGGACTGACCCTGCAGGAGTACACTGTGTGTTAGCTGGCATAGTGTAGCTCATCAAAAGCACAGCATTGCATGGAATTGAAAACAATTGAAAAACAATTGCCCCGTGCCCCCACTATCACTTCTTTGGGGCTCACTGCCCTTCATGCAATAGCCGACTCAGAAGGTGAAGAGTGTATGTGGTTCTGGTTCCTTAGTGATCCGTGCGCAGCGGCCTATGGGCGTAGTACACGCTAAATAAGCTCAACTAAACTAACTATGATGGCAGGCAGAGTATTGCATATCAAAAGCACATTTCATGACATTGAAATCAATCGAAAACAATTGCACTCTGCCCCCACTGCCACTCTCCAAGGGCTGACTGTCCTTCATACAAGGGTTGACTCAATTGACGGAAGATTGTACGGTGACGGGCATAATATTACATATGAAAAACACAACATTTCATAACATTGAAATCAATTGAAAGCAATTGCCGTAGGCCCCCACTACCACTTCCTAGGGGCTCACTGTCCTTCATACAATAGTTGACTTATTAGGGGAAGAGTGTATGGTGGCAGGCATAGTATGGCATATCAAAATCTCTCTTGTATGCCTGTGTGTGTGTGTGTGTGCGCGTGTGAGTGTGTGAGCATTTGTGTGTCAGTGTGCCTTGGTGGGTCTGGGTGTTAATGTCTATGTGTATTTGTGTGTGGGTGCGTGTATGTGTGTGTATCAGGGTCGAAGTATGCATGTGTGCTTGCTTGTGTGTCTGTACTGTGTGAGTATGTGTGTGTGTGCTTGTTTGTGTTGATGTGTGCATTTATGTGGGTATGTGTCAGGGTGTGTTGGTGTGTTTGTGTGAGTCTGTTGGAGTGGGCTCTTTGCATATGGGCATGTGCATGTGTGTGTGATTTTGTGTGTGTGTGTGTGTTTGGCTGTGTGTGTGCTTGTGCTTTTCCACGCGGTAGTTAGGAAATAAGAAATGTACTTGGCTTATTGGCAGTACTCGAGTTGGTTCAGCTCAGTTTTCTGTTGTCTGTTTGTTGGTTTTGTGTTGCGCCCTGATGCCTGCGGGCTTTGGCGCATTACAAGCAAGTAAATAAATAAAATAAAATAAATAAATGTGTGTGTTTTCGTGCATGAAGGCATCTATCTGTGTAAGTGTTTTCATATGTGTATGCATGTGTGCACGTGCATGGGTGTACCTGTGTGCCTACATGCTAACGCCTGCCTTTGTGTTTGTGTCCGCCCTAGTTTAATAACACCCTTATGTACATCAGTTCAATCACAAACCTCCTACCCCATTAGATACCTATTTAAGTACTTGACCTGGCAACGTGAACAGAGATTCCTGAACTTCAGCGCCTGTACGTGCACATTTGTGTGTGTGTGTGTGTGTAGGTGTGCATATTTGTTTGTATGTGTAACTAAGAGCCCGCTCTACAAACAAATTAGGAAACTTGTAGGTAGCTGATCTGGCACAACTCCCATTAAAATAAGGCCGCTACACCAGACCAAGCACCTATAAGCTGCAATAATCCTTTGCGGATTGAGGTGTGTGTATGTGCATGGGTGTGTGTGCTTGCTTTCTGGATGTACTGTCTGTTTATTTATTGTTTATCTTATGTTATTGATTTTGTGTGATGCGCCGCGAAGTCCATGGACAGATGATCTTGCGCGTAATACATTTTTCTACTACTACTACAGGCCTCTGTGTGTGTGCGTTTAGAGAGGGCCTGCTTCTCAAGAGCGTTTTCTAGGCCATACGTTTTTCATCTGCGTAACTCCCGTTGAAGATTTTACACAGACGAAAAACATAAAACCTACTGAGTACTTTAGTGTATGGGGCGTGTCTACGAGTGCACATGGTGTGCATGGACAGGCATGGACGTGTGTGTGTATAGTTGTGCATCAGTAGGCTCTGTGAGGCTTATCCACGAAGCAATAATGTTCACATGAAATTTTACATCTGGTGGGAACGGAAGTTCCCCGGATGGAACATTTCATCCGTGCATAACTGTTTTTTAATTCGCTCCTTAGTCTTTATTGACAATTAGCAATGTACCGCTCCAACAGCCCGAATGGCTGACTAGTGGGTGCTAATCGATGGTACAAGCCTCTCTACCAAGTCACCTTTCAACTCCTTTCCACAAGTGCAAGCAGTCAGTCCTCTTAGTCTCGTGCTTGCCACGCCAGCGCGCCGCCTGAGACACTTGTTCCCCAATTTGAACTTATTACACGCATTTTGGGAAATTAATTTACCAACCTTTTGTTTAATTTTTTTTCATAACCCTAGTAAGATTCGAACTCGAGTCAGCTGGCTGAGGGCAAGCACTTTGCCTGTGTGGTGGCATGAAAAGGGGACTGACTGAGCAGCTATAGCTTTCTGCACAGTACAACACATTACATTTGTAAATAATAATAATCCTTTGTCTTCATCGCTCCCACTCTCTGGAATGCACTCCCCCCACACCCACGCGCAGAACCGTCTTATTGGAGCTTCCGCCACGCGCTCAAGACTCACCTATTCCAATAACCCTTCAGAACTCCACTCCACTGAGGAGGCCCAACAAGGCCGAAACCGGTCTGGGGGATGCTTGTGACCTGTACTCCTCTGTAACCTCAGCGCCTTGATGCCCTGAGGCCCATGGGCGTGTGGCACGTTAATCTAGTCAATAAAGTAAAGTAAAGTTGGGCGCTCTACAAATGCCAAAATAAATCAAATAAAATAAATAAATAATTGATAATATGAATACCCTCCACGCATGAAACTATTTTGCTTTCTTCGTGCGCCACTTCACACATATGATTGCTGCTTGAGCTGAGAGACCTTCCAGGGGGTTACAGCTAAAGTAACGGGGGTCGCAAGCCCAGTCATAGAGGCTGCAGTCGCGACCCCAAAACTGCTGAGACTGACATTTCCATGCCATGTGCTCTGCTGTGCACGGTATTGCACATCATATCTGTCGATGCTGTTTGCTCACAGGTCTCGGCAGCAGGGGCGTAACCAGCTGAGCTATATTAACATGTTTATTACGAAATCAAGTTGTTAATAGCATAAGACATCTGGCGGGAAGGTCTTCATTGTGGGTTACAGGTCCTTATTGTGGGTTAATGGTCCTCCGATACTTAGGGCCTTAGCCTTCTTGTCAGCACCCTAACTCACCCTAACCCACAATAAGGACCTGTCCGCAGGTCCTTATTGTGGGTTAATGGCCCTCCGAGACTTAGAGCCCTAGCCTTCTTGTCGATACCCTAAATCAGCTCTGGCTGCTAACCCACAATAAGGACCTGTCCCGCAGGTCCTTATTGTGGGTTAATGGCCCTCTGATACTTGGGCTTAGCCTTCTTGTTGGCACCCTAACTCAGCTCAGGCCTCTAACCTACAATAAAGGCCTGTCCCACAGGTCACAGACAATTAATTAACAAACCCAAACTATTGAAAAATTTTAAGAATTTTTTCTTACTATTTCTAACTCTAGTTTAATTTAATCAGAAGTAAGTATAATTTAATATCCTCAAGTGCAGTCTGATATAATTAGGGAATTAAACAAATTAAAAACGACTTTGACTGCGTAGGTGTTTAAGTGGGAGCGCGGAACTGTTAAACTGTTATTGAACGTTGAACGCCCCCTAAATCAAAAGTTGGGCTTTCAAGGGTAATCAAGCAGACAGCCTGCCCTCTTGTCAAGAATACAGGAGCACAATGAGCGCAGGAATCAGGAGTCATAATTAAATGTGAAGCCTATCACTGCAAAAGCTAATTAATTTGCCCGCACTGCTTCAGCTCAGCAGGAGAATATTACTCTCTTGAAGGATGATTCTCACGAATGATCTGGCCATGAGAGAGACCAGTTAGATCTTCCTAGATGTCAGAGATTCTTGATCTTCTGTCAGACTGAGTCAGGACCAGAAAGATAGCAGGTGTGGCGGCATTCCAAGCCAAATTAGGAAGCTGCATAGGGTGGAATAATGTAATTGTGAGTGCAGTGGGCAGCTCGGCCCTGCAGAGGGCGCATGTAGCCAGAGGCGGTGCCCAGACATCAGTTTGCCTAGGGTAGTTGAATTCGAATTTTTTGGGCCACGCTCCCCTGGGGGAAAAAAGAATCAGCCGGCGCCCCCCTACAATGATAAAGCCAAAAATCTGTTTGGGGGTGCGCCCTGCTGGGGATGGCCTCACGCCCACCCTGGGGGGCAAACCCGCCAGTTTTAATATCACTGGCCTAGGGTGTCAGTCTTACTTCCACTGGCACTAATACCTTTTGTTTCAAAAGTGGACCTCTGTGCCCCTACAAGAGGAGTAACAGGAAGCAGCAACAGAATTAGGGAAAAGTAAATGTGTTGAACTAGGAAGTAATCTGCTGGCGGTAGATGAGGCTCAGGGGGTCAGGACCCATTGTCCCAGTGTAATCTATTTATTGCATTTTAAAGGAACAGTCACGTGTCAGAAGTTCCGCATTATTAGTAATGCTACTTAAGATATGACATTAGTACCTTGAAGAGCATATGTCATTGTTGCAAAATACATTCTGATTTGCAGATACTGCATTTTGTAAATTCAGCTTTGCACAGTTTGCAGACTGTTCAGAAACACCCCTTTCAGCCCTGAAGCTTTTGTTTTGAAATGCCAGAGGCTTCTTAGACAGAGCTAAGGTAGAAACGCCTCGTCACCAAGTATCACAAACACAGGGGGTGTTTCATGGTTTCCAAGAGACTGGGGCCCTAAGCCCAGTCTGCCAGTAATAAATGAATTGTTCAAAAACACTTTTATTGCTTCCATTTGCGTGCCACAAAGACTGCAGCAGTGCAGAGTGCAATTTATATTCTTTCCATTCGGGACACTCGGGACAAGCACATGTCCAAAAAGGACAATGGGGACAGGCCCCCCGGTAATCCAGGGACTCTGCTTCGGACTCACAGGCCCAACCAGGACACGCACAGGCCAAAAAATGACATTTGGGGGACAGGCCCCTCTCAGGAAGTGACCTGTAGTCCTAGCAATGTGTGAACTGCATTTTATTTCCGTCGTATGATGGGCCTCTGCACTAGTCATAATTATAAATTTACTTTAAGCAAAACCACCCAGCCAGAGCCGATTTATATGCTTCACAAACAAAAACTGTTTCCTGAAATTATTAGTTGAATCCTGATGCCACGTTATTTTTTGTTTTAACAACAGCGGAAGGGGGTCTCGGTGGTGTACGAGACCGTGAACACGTACAGCTCGGAAGCCTGGTACATCCCTCTCATCTTCACCTTCCTGGCTCTGTGTCTGGCGGCTCTGCTGGCCTGGAGTTGCCACCTCATCTGGAGGTACACCAACCTCAAGGAGTGCTGTAAGAGGAGCCCACGCAAAGCACCTCCAAGGAGACGGTGAGGCATCACTTAGCAGTGTATGATACAGCACCAACCTAAGCACAGGGAAGAGCGGGGCACTTTAAAAGGCATTTAGGCCCTGATTAAGAGATTTTCGGTAGTGTAAAAAAGTCGGTAAAACGGACAGTAATCAGTTTAACCAACTTTTTTACACTATTGCTATATTACGAGTGTAATAGGATGGTATAAGTATGGAAATGTCGGTAGTACCGACACTTACATTACTGTGATATTACAAGATATTTACAGACCTACATGTCGGTAATATAGAGAAAATAAACAACAGCTATGTAGTTGTCGTTAATTTTATAAAATCACCCCTGGTGCTCCCAAACATGAGGGGCAACACAGGGGTGAGTTAATTCTGCCCCAGGATGGCATGGGCAAAATTGACTGTTTCACTCCTTCTGAATTAAAAGTGCCTTATTGGCAATTTTAATGGACTAGAGTGAAACAGTCAAAAATGCTGAGTGACAAACAGAATTTGTTGACATTTACTGACGTATTTTAGTTGAAAATGTCGGTATTTGTAAAATTGTCGGTCTCACATTTTTATTGATACCGACATTTTCAATTTGTAATCCGGTGGTGTTGGTAAAAATGTCGGTAATTCTTACCGACATTTGTTTTATTTACAGAAGTACTTGTAATCCGAGCCTTATTGTAGCCAGAGACTCTGTAACATGAGGTGGCGTTTTAGGGCAGTATGAATTTGGGGGTCCATTTGAAGCATTTCAAACATGCATCAGATTGAATTGTGCTGTCCGGTTGGAGCATTTTTAAATTTTTAATTTTTTAATTACGTGCCAGCAAGCCTGCGGGCGTTAGAGCGGACAAAGGACGGGGCATAATAATCACAAGTGATAAAATACTGGTGAACTAAAAGAAAAAGGGTCGTGGGCCAGCCAGATCAGTTGAATAAATCAGTTTTGAATGCTGTCTTGAAGTGGCCAGGGACCTTTATTCCTCTCAGGTCATGGGGGGCGTGCATACCGTAGGGCTGGTGCCATGTGATCGAAGGCAAGTTTGCTTATGCGCTCCACTCCTGCTGGGTTGCACCAGCAGGACGGTGTTATTTGAGTGTAGGGACCTGCGCGACGGTAACCAGCTCATTCTGATTTGATCAATGTTTATTTACTTATTTCAGTAAAACAAGAAAAGAATACAACATAGTAGTTACAATAACAGCTCTTTCAAAGTTTCAGACTTCAATACCCTTTTTTAAAAAACCCTCTTTTATAAAAATATAAATCCGTTCCTAATAGCATTTCTTCCAAATTAAAGGTTCCATTATGTTCACATTTGTTTAGTCACCTTAGTCTTAGCATTGATAATCTCGGGCAAGAAAGCATAAGGTGTGGGAGTTCATCCACTATCTCATGACAAGCCTTACAAAAGCGTTGGTCCTTTGGGAAATTCATCCGAGCTTTTAAAAACCATTGCGAAGGCAAAACTCCTGACCTCAGTTTTACCATTAGTCTTAGGAGAGCAAGGTTGGTGAAATTTTGATATAAAGGTGCGACCTTCTTGTGAGTTTTGGTTTTTTGGTACCACACCAAAGATGATAATTCTTTACAGTGGGCTAAAGATTTAGAGAATGCTTTAATTTCCACCATCTTCTTCAATTTCCACCATTTTATCTAAATCTGGTTTTCAGATAGGTAGAAGGTGGACCATTAACCCCTTAAATGCGGAGGATGTGTCTCACACGTCCTCAGCCTCATTGCTGTTTGGGGGCCCACATTGTGGGCCCCCAAACTGCAATGAGGCCACAGGGGCCCGATTTGGAAGGGGAACAAGTTTTCCCCTTCCAAATGGGGCCCTCCGATCCCCACCCATATCAGCTGTTTACTGCTTTTGCAGTAAACAGCTGATGCGGGGCAGGGCCGATGCCACGCTGCTACAGCAGCACGGATGCGGGCATAAAAATGCCCCGATCTCTATGCTGATTAGCAGCATCGGCATTGTGAGGCCCTCCCCGGCCTCACAATGCTTTCGGGAATCCGAATTTGGATCCCCAGAAGGCATTGTGAGGCCTGGGGCTGGGGCCGCGAGTGCACCTCCACTGGGCATGCACAGTGGAAGGCCACTCGAGGCCCCGCCCACCAGCGTCATCTACAAACTGTGAACTGTTGTTTGTAGGAGATTAGCCACTGGTGGGCTAACCAGTGTGCTTTTCAAATAAGTTGTATGAAACAACTCATGTATATATGTAATATATTTTTGTGTACTTGTATATATTTAAGTTCGATGATTAAAAATTGCGCTGTGAACTTTCAAAAAGGGATTTAAGTCTCATTCAAGTGTGGTCCCCCCTCATGTTGTATATGTATATTGTAGCCCGGTTAGTGGGACCTCTGAGTACACCGGGTTATCCTTGTGGTTCTTGTGGAGGCCAGTATCCCCACCTTTCACCAGGCATTTTGGGTTTCATTTTGTGCCACCCCTCGCCTCTATTGTTTGCTCCACACATGCATGTTGGGCACCAATTTTCCCCTAAGGAGTAGACGTACGTAGGAGACAGTAGTTTGCATGGTTGCATGTGCATTGCGGCAACTGTTTTGAGGCCAATGTGGCACAAACCTGTACATTTCACACTTATCACCGGGCATGCTGGGTTTCATTTTGTGCCCCCCCCTCCTCCATTGTATGGGGCACCCACGTATGTTGGGCACCAATTTACTCGTAAGCAGTAGGGGTATGTAGGAGAAGGTAGCTTTCGCGGTTGCGTTCACATTGCGGCACCTGTTTTGAGGCCAATGTGGCACAAAACTGTAAATTTCCCACAAAACTGTAAATTTCCCACTTATCACCAGGCATGCTAGGTTTCATTTTGTGCCCCCCCACCCCCTCGTCTCTATTGTTTGGTCCACCCATTGCGGTACCTGTTTTGAGGCCAATGTGGCAAAAAACATGTAATTTTTGCTACTTTTCCCCTTTCCACCGGGCATTGTGGGTAGAGAACCCAGTGCAACCCTCGCAAGTCACACATCGTTGCGTACATCTGGGTGTCTTCTTTCTGAAACAGTATGGTATTGGTTGGTTTCTCAAAAGCCTTGCCACGCCAGGCGCAAAACAAATCCATTGCTACACTGACATCCTAATTAAAAATCAATCACCACATCTCGTTTTGCGTCTTCCCCTCGCTGGTGGCTTGGGTGCAACCACACATGGGCATTACCGGCTTAGTCGGAGGATGTAGGGCTACGCTGGGTGAGATGCCCCATGTTGATGGAGGCGTGTTACGTCACCTTTTTTGTGGTGTTTTTGGCAAAAACCTGTAGAAATTCCATGTTTTCCATCTACCGCCGGGCATTCTGGGTAGCAAACTTAGTGCGACCAACGCAATTCACATACTATTGCATGCGTTAGGATGTCCTCTTTCTGCACATGTATGATGTGCAGGGGTTTCCTTGACAGTCTGTGTCCCCAGGGTCAAAAAGGAATCCATGTGCATCTAGGTTTATCACCCTAAAATTCAGTAGTTTGCCAAACATTACCACGTCTTGTTTTGCGGCCTCCCTCGCCGGTGGCTTGGATTCAACCACACATGGGTGGTACAGGCTTAGTTGGAGGGAGCAGGGCTACGCTGGGTGACATGCCCCGTGTTGATGGCAGCGTATTACGTCACCTTTTTTGTGGTGTTTTGTGGCCAAAAACCTGTAAAGATTCCATGTTTTCCATGTACCGCCGGGTATTCTGGGAAGAAAACTTAGTGCGACTTTTGAATTTTTTTTCACATTTTTGTAAATTTCAGACTCCACCCATGTGCAATTCACAATGTTTTGGTGCCATTAGATTGCCCATCCTGTTAGTAGAAAAGGAACTAAAAATGGCTGTGATTATCTTGACTTTGAGCCCATGATAGCAACAACGGCCTTTGGATAGAAAGGGCTGGATCTGTCTAAGTAGCCTCAGGAAGTAGGCATCAGTGGAAACTACACTGTTCACATATGGCTTCATTGTCAGGCTGGCATCCAGGTAGGGACCAAGAAGTTTGACTTTGTCAAATACTGTAATATTGATGTCTGGTATGTCTGGTATGGTAAAGCTGTGGTATTCATCCCCAAATTTGTTTAAATCGATGTGGAGTGCCAACCAGCATCAGTTCTGTTTTATCATCATTAAGCAAGGGTGTTGTGCGCCATCCAGTGTTAGGATTCGCTCCCTTCTGGCACCCCTGAGACTCCGTGCTGCTAGATATTCCCGCAAACTTGTCTCACGCTGAAGGTAGCCTGGTTTCAGGTCGGTTCCCCTTGTTCGCTTCTATTGATGGTCTCTCGTCCAGCACTGCGTATTGTTTTCCATTGCCTTGCATTATGCCTTTGACTAGGTTAAAATGGCCGTCCATTCTACCAAGCCTTGCTATGGGAACAGCTAGTCCTATGTCAGTTTCTTGTTTCTACTGAGAGTCTGCCTTTGCTTCCCATGAGCCTCTCTGTATATAAGCTGGTTGCTGAGTCATGCTCATTGCTTGAGTTCAACGCCCGGACTTCGTGCCTGTTTCCTTTGCTGAGCTGCTGTTTGCTGGATTCCTGTTGTTTGCTGACCCTGGCTTGCCCTGACTCTGCTCCTGCTTTTGCCCTGATTGGTACTCTGCTTTGGTTCTGCTGGTTTGCTGGTATTCTGACTCTGGTTTGTTCTCTGACTTCGTTTTGGCTTGTCCCTGGTTTGTACTTTCTTGTCTGTTTGGCTTGACCCTCTGCCTGTCTCCTGACTCTGGTTCTGTGTAGCCCTTTGGTACCTTTATTGTCCGTTCTGGTTTCGACCCTTGCCTGCTACTGGACTTGTTTTTGGCTTTACCCCTGGTCTTGTTGTTGCCCTCTCGGTTTTCTGACTCCTGGCGTGTTTCACTATTTTGCGCATCAGCCCCTGTTCTGTTTTCTGTCTTTGCTCGCCCGTGTACCAGGACTCTGTTTTGTCTAGACCATTCTTACACTGCGAGTGTGTTAGAACTCGCCACCCAAGACGTCCTTGGGTTAGTGTTTCAGGTCTTGCCCTTGTCCTGTTACATTCTGGAACTTCCTGCCTTGAAGTCCATCTGTTTCGTCAGCACCAGGTATAGAGCGTCAAGGGGGATTCATTTAGGTAAGCGTGAGACTTGTTTCACCTTGTTCATTATTGTAACCACGCTCAGGGGTATCCTTTGTATTGACCTAGCTCCCCTTGTTTTGTGTCTCCTTTCTATAGGTGCTGACCCCCCAGGTTTGTCCATCGGTTCCTGGTTGGGACCCCCTTTTACCCTTCTGTCCGTCTATCAACTGACAGAGGGGTATCAAGTGGGTTACCCGTGTGCATCTCAACCCTTAAGTTCAAGAGAGTCCAACAGATTGAACTCAAGCCAAAACTTGGGTTGAGATGGATCAGGACCAACCAGACCTCGGTACCCTCGTTCAAGCCCTTAGAGCTGAGTTGGGGGCTTTCCGGCAGGAAC
>JAVSBX010453939.1:0-12518 GCA_033119125.1 Desmognathus anicetus
TGGACAATGAAGGGAACTCCGTACAGGTACGGCTGCAGTTTCTTCAGAGCCCAGACCACCGCAAGGCACTCCCTCTCTGCCACCGACCATCGCTGCTCCCTGGCGAGAAGCTTCCGAGACAGGTACACGATGGGCCTGTCTCCTCCCTCATCACATCTTTGGCTGAGGACTGCTCCAATGCCTACGTCGGATGCATTGGTCTTCACGTAATAGGTCTTATGCGGATCAGGGCTGATAAGCACAGGCTCATCACACAGGATGGCCTTGAGAGTGTCAAAAGACAGTTTGCCACTCCACTTTCCTGGGGGCCTTCTTCACCAAGAGCCCGGTCAGAGGCACTGCAATGGTGCTGTAAGAGGGCACAAAACTGCGGTAATAAACCAGCAGTCCCTAGAAAAGGACGGACATTTCTCTGTGTAACGGGACGAGGCCAATCTTCGATTGCCTCCACCTTTGCCCTCAGGGGACGCAGGTGCCCGCGACAGACACAGTGCCCAAGGTAATCGACTTCGCCTTGGTTAAACTGGCACTTGGGCACCTTTACATTGAGGCCGGCTTCCTGGAGCCGGGATATCACTGCAGTGTGATGCAACAAGTGAGACTTCCAGTCCAGGCTGTATATGGCAATGTCATCCAAATACGCCACTGCAAAAGTCTCCAACCCTCGGAGCACTAAGTTCACCAGGCGCTGGAAGGTTGCCAGAGTGTTTTTCATACCGAAAGGCATGACCCTGTATTGGAACACCACAGGGACTTGATTCTGTCGTCTGAAGGCCTGGCCAGACCCTTGCTGGTGTCTAGCAGAGTCCCCAGAAACACTCTTTGTTTGGCAGGTTGCAGCTGTGACTTTTCCTCGTTTATAACGAATCCCAGAGACCGGAGCACCTCTAGGCATTGTGCTGTGTGCTCTCTGGCCTGCTTCTCTGATCTTGCTGCAATCAACCAGTCGTCCAGGTAGGGGAAAACTCGCAACCCCAACCTGCGCAGGTGAACTGCCACCGGGGCCAGAACTTTTGTGAAGACCCTTGGCGCTGATTTCAGCCCGAATGTCAGCACCTTGAACTGGAAGACCTTGTCTCCCACTTGGAAACGCAGAAATCTCCTGTGCGCTGCGTGAATTTTTACGTGGAAGTATGCATCGCATAAGTCTATGGTGGTGAGAAAGTCCCCTTTTGATAACATTGGTAGAACTGAAGACGACAGAGTCACCATCTTGAATGTCTTGGTCTTTAACCACAGGTTGCAATTCCTCAGATCCAAAATGGGGCGGAAGCCGTGCAACTTTTTTCGGATCATAAAGAAGCGGGAATAGAGTCCCGATGCCTGGCGCCCTTTGGGCACCCTTTCTATTGCTCCCTTTCTTAGAAGCGCAGAGATCTCCTTCCACAATGCTTTTCGAAACCTTGGTTTTGACTGTGCGCACCTCATGAAGTGCGGGGGCCTCCCTGCGAAGTCCAGAGTGTGCCCCTGTTGAATCACTGAAAGCACCTATTTGTCTGACGTCAGCTCGCTCCACCGAGGCAGGAAAGCCGAAAGTCTCCCACCCACCCTGGTGCCTCTCGGTGGGGGTGGGGGGTCCACACGTCACTGAGTTTTGGGGCCTCTATTGCCCCTGCCAGCCCCGCCCCTACGGGGTCGGCCACCTTGGCGCCCCCCTCCTGACCCCCTCTGTTGGGGGTAAGCTTGCGGAAAGGGGTTCGCATATTGAAATTGCATCTGGGGCGAAGCTTGCTGAATCTGTTGTTGTTGTGGAAACCCCTATCAGCCTTCGTTGAAAAACATCTCAATGATCGAATTCCCCTCATGCAATCATATCTGAAAAATAGCACACAAATTATACATGAAGTGGAAGGTATTCCTTTCGATCCCTCTGAAATGCTTTTTGTCACATTAGATGTGGAAGCACTTTACACTGCTATTCCACAGGTACAAACTTTACAGGTCATCGAAGTAGTGCTATATGAAAAATATCCTGATAATGGGCTACTGGTGGAGTTCATTATGTGGGCAGCCACCACTGCATTGCGTAACAACTACTTTAGGTTCAATAACAACTTTTACCTCCAACGGCAGGGCACTGCCATGGGGGCCAAATTTGCACCAGCATTGGCAAATCTATATATGGAGTCCTTCGAGAAAGCCTTCATTTACCATCAATCAAATCCTTTTCATGAAAATATCTATTCTTACCATCGATATATAGATGATATATTGATTATCTGGAAAGGGAATATAGATGCAGTGGCGGCCTTTAAGAACTGGATCAATGATCTGGATCCCTTCCTTAGATTTACTGTACATACCAGCACTGACAGTATTTCATTTTTGGATTTATTGTTATCTGAGAGACATGGACATATTTGCACCTCCCTTTTCAGTAAGCCCACTGACCGTAACTCTTTATTGAACTTTGGAAGTTTTCATCCTGGGCCTCTAAGGAATAATTTACCTTATAGCCAGTTCCTTAGACTTAAAAGGAATTGTACCCTAAAAGAGGATTTTGAATCCAACTGTGAAATTCTTCAGCAAAAATTGGTGAATAAAGATTATCCCGAGAAGGTTATAAAGAACTGCAGAAAGAGAGCCAGAAACACCCACCGTGATGTTACGCTAGAAGAGCGGATTAGAAGTCCCAATGAGAGAATTACCATGGTATCTACTTTTAATCCTCTATCCTACAAAATTGTGCGCATTGTTAACAAACATTCGAGCATACTCCAAACTAATGGAATACAACTTGAGAAACCACTTATGGCATATAAACGTAGTGCCAGTATAAGGGATGCAGTTGTACGTAGTGATGTACGCATTACCAATACCGATGAACAGGATCCTAACACCTTGGAAAAGCTATGGGGCTGGACCAATAAATCTACTTTGCCTCCGGTTACTGGCAATTTTGCGTGTGGTAATTGTAGCATCTGCAATGCAGCCATTGAGGGCCAACAAATTGACCTGGGTCGAGAAGAAATGTGGCAGCTTAAAAATCACACTAATTGTGGTACATCGTGGGTTGTCTATGTTATCCGCTGCCCATGTAACCTTCTGTATGTAGGCAAAACTGAGAGGACATTTCGGCAGCGCTTTATTGAGCATAGGAGCAGAATAAGAAGAGGGAAATCTAACGCTCCTCTAGTGGCGCACTGTTGTGAGAAATCACACGGCCCTGATGACATTAGATGGTGCATACTGGAGGTGGTGGTTACCCCAGAGAGGAGGGTAGCTAAACTATCTGCACGGGAGAACCATTGTATATACCATTTGGCCACCTTTGACACAGGTCTTAATAAAGACTTTTGTTGGAACTCGTAGAGATGGTTGATCACTTGGTTTAGTTCCATGATGTCAGATACTGTTACTGTGGAATGCACTACTGGGTATGTAAGCTTTAGTCATGGTTATGGGTGATATAAATGCTATTTCGTATTTGGCGGCCATTTTGGTAGTTTTTTCGTGTGATTTTTTCCGATGTGCTTACGATCTTATGAGCCAAGCAAAATTGAGATGTTAATAGCATTAGCGCAAAGGATGTTGTGGGTGTATTAAATTATATACCCACATATGCTTGTTACACCCGGCTGGTCCACTAGATAAGTCTGATACACTGCCAGATTAGCAGTACTAAGTTTGCTCCTTTCCATTACTTCATTGCATTGCTCCGCTATATTGTAGGCTCCCGGGTGGTTGGCGGCCATCTTGGTAGTTTTTTAACTCATTTAGCTGAGTTTGTGTCCATAAGCACGTGACTAATTATAGTGCTTGATAAAAGACCGCCTCCAGTAGGCTTACGGTACTCGGTCCAGCACGTATGCGGGCCTTTGATGTTCGACCACGTCCGGAATTGAAGGGGTAAGTATGGCCTCATGTGTACGAAACTAGGGAGGGGGGGTGATAGAGCGCACCTTAGCTGTATGGGTTTGCAGTACGCCCCTGTTGTATATGACTACCGTTTTCCGTGCATTTCGGGTGGTGTCTAGATATGGACCGTGCGCTTTTGTTTCATTCGTAATGGTTTGGCTATTTCGGGGCGAACACCCTGTTTTTGCATTCTACTATTGTTTAAAGGTCAGTATGTGCCACCTGAGAGTGGGGTGTTGGGTAAAAGAAGGACGAGATGTAGGGTTCACCCAATGGAGTATTTTGGACACGGTTTTTAAAGATTTTGAATAACACAAGGGGTGTTGTACCTAGCAATTCGATCTGCATCGCTTTCCTCTTTTTTTCCCCCTAGATGGTCGTATTGCACACCGGTTAATATCAGTTGGTGTAAGAACATGAATACAAATAGTTCCATGCAAGGAAGTTACCTTCTTGGTCTAATAGATCCTTTCCCACGCTTGCCAGGTAAGATATGGCTAGGTGATGACATTATTGGACGCAACCAAGTGGTCCCTAGGGTTACTAACTCGTCGGGTCTGTTTTTCCTTCCATAGTTCAGTGAAGTTCCATTTCACATCAGTTGGATAACGGGGCATGTCAGGCATATAAACTACTTTGGCTCCTTTCCATGATTCCTAACTATAAGCGTTCTCTAGATGGTGGCATTTGTGTCTACAACGAAATACATTCTTTGGAGTAAAGCATTCTTGAATTCCAGAGGTATGTTCCTCTGACTTGTACATTATACTATGTTTTCATAGTTTTTATATAAAAAAAAAAAAAACGTTTTTGGTTGTTTTTAATAAAAGCACTTATTGGGTGTTAGGTATTTCTCCAAACAAATTAGGTTATGGGTTTCAAATGTTTTCCTGCAGCTTTAGGTGGACAACCAGTGTGCACAAGTAGTTACAGTGTTTATTACAATTTGAAAAGAACAAGCATATGTTCCGTTTTCCAGTATGGATAACGAATAGGAATGTCTAGATATGCATTGTGAATTTGTACTTGAATGTATAAGGTCCAATTGTAAGGACTTAGTGCCTTCAAGAGTGGTTATTTAATATGCACCTTCTGTTATATTGTGGATAATAAGTTTCACATAGATATTAACCAAACAAGATTGAATAATTGGTATAATTGATAAATACCGTGGTTGTTTGGTAACACTGTGCCTTTGTGCCCCCTGTAGGTGTTGTGACCATTCATGTTCTTGTATACAACAATGGAAGACTGTTAATGTCCCTGATGAGAGTGTATGAAGTTGAGAACTATTCTACACCGAAACATTTTTTACAGGCCATGTCGGACGAAACGGTTCCAAATGTTTGTTGTATTATGAAAAATGAATCATTTTAAAAAAAGAATCATGTATAATTGTTGATAAAATGAATTATATTGGTATGTATGAGATATGTATGTCGACGAATGGAGATGAGGTTGATTAATGACAAATGTATTTTTCTAGTATGTGATTAATGCACTTTAATATATGTGATATATTGTCAAAAAATTCCTTCAATGATTTTTTATGAATACATTTTTTTCAATAGATCTTGCCAGTCTCACATCCAGGGCAAGACCGAAAGAGTGCTCCAGGCGATTTTGCCGATGACGCCATGATGGCGCTCCCCCGAGCAGAGGCCTGCCGGCCCAGGTGTCTCTGTCGGGTCGCAGAGCCAACACCACGACGTTAAATCACTACAGTTCAATCAATAAAGTTAAAAGTTCCAATAATCCGTCGAAGACGGTCCAATATATATTTTTTCCTTTGAAATCCAAGAAAAAAGGCAGAGCAATGAGGGTTCCCTGCTTCCTGAACGCTCGGAAGGAAAAAACTGATGGAATAGTACCCAGGGCCACCAGAGGGCACGTGCCGTGGTGGGCGGGTACAGTATCCCTTAAAGGGGCACGCACACACACACATACAGACACGGGTGCACCGTTGCGCTGGGGCAAGGTGCGGTTTAAAATATTGATTTTAAAATTTCCGAGGGTTCCCGACCTGAGCACGGGGAAAATTCAAAAAGTAATGGGAATCTATAGTGGACAATATGCTGGGGATTCAGCTGTTGCGGGCCGGGAACCCATGGCCCGGAATGTAAGGGGGAACCTGTCCCCCTTCGATTTCGGGCCCTGGGAGCCCCATTGTTGTTTGGGGCCCACAGCCTGGGCCCCCAAACAGCAAAGCAGCAGATCTGCATGCGGAGAACGAGACCATCTCGTCCTCAGCACACAAGGGGTTGATACAACATCCTCCATACAATCACTATGTCCCTAAAAATATCCACACCTCTTAAGACTTCATTGACATGCTGAAATAATTTTGAACAGTGTGCGCAATGGCTAAACTGTAGGAAAAGGTCAATAAAAATAAAATACCTATGAAGTAAAAGTAAGAATCTTCAAATTAAAAGGAAAATGTTCGCCCACTGAATCACAGTAAAAGAAAAAATGGACCCTGTACATCGAAATATTTACTGTCATATTAGTTTTTGTTTCAATAAATCCTCAACACAAACACTATGCCCCTAATATTCACACCCCTTACGTCATTTTCCTTCCAAAATAAATTTGAACAATGTGTAAAATAGCTGAGACAAGCTCAGAAAATATAGCTATGATAGCCATGAACACTTCAAGAAAAAGTAAGCACATTCAAAATATAAAGAAAATTAATTCCTACTTTTTCATAGTCAAAAAATGGATGCAGAATATCCACCTATCTTATATAATAATAGCCACTAACAGCCTTCTATTTGTTTGTAACGCTGGGCGTGACCACCAACCACATACAGACAGGTGACAAGCGCGGCAGTGGGTGATGAATATAGCAATAAAACACATCCACTGCCCCACATAACAAATGGAAGCCAAGCGCTGTCGTGCGCGGTGGGCGTTGTCCCAAAAAACACCCACTGCCCCACACAATATTGCGTAATGCACACCAGCAGTAAAAGCAGCAGTGCTGACTGGGTGGCAAGACAAGCGGGGAAAGTACGGCATCTGCATATAGCTAGGAAAACAAGGTGGTGAGGGGCAAAGGGAGACTAACAGAGTAGTGCGGGGACTGCAGGGACATGGTGGGGAAGGGCTGCACTGCAGAAGACCAAGAGGTAGGACGATGGGGTGGGGTGGGGTGGGGTGGGGTCTACTCCTGAGAGATATTATGGTGCAGAAGGTGGGCAAATCTTTCAAGCGGTCTCAGTTGCATATCCTAGGATCGGCCTTTCCACCAGTTTAGTATAAAATCATTGCAATACAGAGATCACTAGATTACATCCTCAACAGTATAATACCACAAACATTTATCATGAAATGCAACTGTTTGTTTTTCATACACTATCCTAAACACAACCACCAATTATGTCCATAAACATCCCAAAGACCCGAAGACTGCATGTTCATGCTAAAATAAATGCAGACAGTGTATATTGTTGCTACAGGTTAAGGTCACAAAATATATCCTTGCTGGCCATGAACACTTCAAGGAAAAGTAAGCATAAATTATAAGGACACTAATATACCACTTTTTCTTAGCCAAAAATTGTTACACATACATTTGCATATTTAGTATAAGATTTCCCTAACAGAGTTTTCATCACACTTTCTGAAGAATATCTCGTAGGAGGAAGATTAATGGTCTCCAAATTTGCTGTTAACATTAACCTGGCCAGTAACAGCAGTTCTACATCAGTTAACACATTGTGAAATGTATCAGCCTTATACTATTTGCTGTGAAAACCCAGTATTATCACCTTTGTTTCACTAGGAATCTGTAAAGATTTATGCTCTTGCAGTACTTCTGGTACTATCCCAGCTTGCAAAATGGAATCCTTAGGAGGTTTCTCCTCTGCAATTGATTTTCTCTCGTTTTCCCCTTTTGTTTTAACAACTTTCACATCAGATTTGGTTCTTTGGACTGTTATTTCTTTTTCATTTTTATGTTCAGGGATCAAAGGTTTATGCTCTTTTGGTAATTCTGGTACTATGCTTTGCAACACAGCAACCTTGGGAGGTTTTACCTCTGGCACTGATTTTATCACAAGGTTTTCAGCTTTTATTTTAGCAACTTTCATATCAGATTCGTTTCCTTTAGCTATTATTTCTTTTTCGATTTTCTGCAACATAAAAAAGAAAATCATTCACAAAGTAAAATAGCAACAAATATAAAACATTTCTATTTAAAAAGGGATGTAAAAATATGCAGCCTAGGTAAAACATGTGTATTAAATAGTATATTTTCCAATGAGGCAGAATAAGTAACCCACATCCAAGCACCAGTTAGTACAGCATTTGTGTCGTAAATTGGTGATGTTTATAACTAACTCCTATACAATGCAGGTATCTATGTGTGTAAAAAGTGTCCACATGAGTAAAATACATCAATTGCAGACACAACATTAATATATATATCAATTTAGTTCATACTAGATAGGTTCAAGGAATTAATTTCCACAGCAGATAAATCTAGCAATACCATGCATACCTCAGGCAAGTATAGCAATAGTTCACATTAAGTATAGAATAAGAAATCTCATGATACATAGCAATAGTGCATAGGGTACAAGAAATAACAAAACATAGATCATGACTGCAGCAGGAACATACAGCATTCACATGCATTGGACAGTACTTGCACACACATGCACACCATGCTACTGTGGTCTTTTTGTGTGTGGGAGGAACTGGGATATGGGAGGTTTGGGCTGTGCCACACTAAACTGAGCCAGATTATAGTGGAGCTAAGACTGGTGTTGTGTACCAGCGCAGACACCTCCCACCCCACATGGACAGACTCAGGAGAGGAGCGCTAGAGCTCCCCGCTAGACCTTACACCCGCCACCCAACATCAGCTGCTGGAGCAGCCCCAGGTCAGCACACATACATATACGCTCACATTCCATGATATTACATTATATTACATTACAGGGAGGCCAAAAGGAAAAGGAGACCAGGAAGAAAATGGCAAAAACAAGGATGGGTTTATTGGACTAGAAATGGTAGGAAATAAGAAATGCAATGATCTTGTATAGGCAAGAGATAATAAAAATGAGGATACAACTAGAAACAACAGTACATTTGCTGCGTGAATACAGACTGCATGGGGCTGAGTAAACCAGGGCAAAATAATACTGTGCAGACACTGAGCAGCAGTTACTGTAATTATATAAAAATTTGGCACAGGCAATCATACCACGCTACACAGACACAAGACAATGCTGACAATAATGCTGGGGAGAGACTGCCTATGAGAGAGATCAGAGGGGGAACAAGGAGTCAATGGGTACACGCTGGCCCTTGGGGCCTGAACTCAGGCAGTCAGGAGCTCAGGCCTTGGCAGGATGGAGCGGCGCTGAGGCCAGATGCAGAGGCCCTTGAGGAAGGCCCTGAGAGCGTCCCACTGGCTTACGATGGGGCCCCTGAGGGTGCAGGGCCCCTTCTGGAGCTGCTGAGCCTAGCAGACGGCAATCCTCCGTTGGTGCTGAGGCCTGGGCGGTCAGGGACCCACTGGTTCTGGTTGAGGGTCCCTGGGGAGATCAGCTGACAGCTTCCCACACACAGGGGGAGCCTTCCTTGTGGACCTAGCTGCGGCCTCAATTAAGCTGGGGCCGCAGGATGCACAAGCTGGCTGCGGCTGAGTAAGGAAGGGAAGCCTGGTCACAGAGTAGAAAGAAAGGGAGAGAGAGAGAGCGAAACAAGGATAGGAAAAGAAGGGTTTGGAGAGATAGGGAAGGGAGAGAGAGGGAAAAGAGAGGGGGACGATGGGGAAGGAAAAACAGGGTTTGGGAAGGCCTGTAGGAGCAGGAACAGATGGGGAGTGCGTGTAGTTACAGGGGAAGTATTTAGGGGAAAATCGCGGGATGGAGGAGCTGGGGCTCTGCCGCCCGAGCGATTCTGCCTGATGCCAAGAGAGGGAGCCGTCCCTCCCGTGCAGGAATGATGGGAGAGCACACGCAAATGGTGCTCTCCCTCCTCTTATACTGGGTTTAATCCCGGATGCGCAGTAAGCGCCGGGCTGCTTTGTGTCATGCAGGAGTGGAGAGGAAAACAATAAAGTGTGGGGTTGTGCAGGGGCCTCGCATGGGCGTAAAGAGAGTAGTTGCCGGTGGAGGCCAGTACTTCTAATGGGGCGGTGAGGGAATGTAAGAGGAAGGCAAAGAAAAGAAAAGAAAAAGGCTAGAGGGTATCCCTACTGGGAGTCTCCTGGGATGCCAGGAAGACCTTTAGAGGGGATAGTTAGAAAGATTTAGAGGGGGAGAAGTAGGAGATAGATTTAGGGAGAGACTGAGGCAGTTCCTTACCAGCAGCATCAGGTGAGAACAGCAACAGTCTTCTTGCGGTCAGCCACTTGAGCCAGGGATCAGACAGGAATCTGGCACCAGGACAGTGTAGCAGGTAGGTAGAAAGGGAAGAGAGCAGACAAAAGAATAGGGACACATTTATAGGACATTTCATAAGAACCAGGACAGAGGGAGGAACACCACTCTGACATCACTCAGCCAATCAGAATAGGGAGGGAAAAGCAGTGCCATACAGGCAGCCAATTAGGTCACACACACCTGCACACAGGGGGGGATTTAATTAAGGATTAAGGACACACAAAGGACTTGGCCGGACAAAAGGGAACAGAGCATGGGAGCCACAGAGGAGAGTCACAGCAGGAGGGAAATTTAATTAACTGCAGACAAAGGGCTTTGACAGGACAAAAGAGAACAGGGCTTGGGAGTTACAGATCAGAGCCAGATGATCGAGGAGAAACACATTCCTTAGAGACAAGGGGTGGAAAGCACAGGCACACTTAGAATACACATGGTGAGTTTCAGGAAGAAAGGATGAGACAGACAGTAAACAGGGAGATGCACAGTAACAATACAGGCAATCCACAGAGGGTAATTGGGGTAAATGTTAGTTTCAGGCTACACAAGGGTTTGATTAAGAAATGGCTCCAGTAAGTCTGAAGCCTACCCCAAGATGGGGAGGGTTCAAAGGGTTGAGGAAGTGGGTTAAAGAATAGGGCTTAATTGGTGGGGAGAGGAAGGCAGGATTCAAAGAGGTGAGATATAATTAAGTGAGAAAATGGGGGGTCAGCTGTGGGGACCGAGTAGGTAGGGAATCCTAAGATGGGGTTTAGGAGACAAAATTTAAGTCAGGGTACACTGGAAGCCAGGAAAAGAGGGAGGGGTGAGGTGGCGCTGCAGGATGAGGGGAGAGAGAGTGGTTTGAAGCAAGGACAAGATGAGGACAGACAGGGCTAGCAAGAAAATACATGGGGCTACAGAGTAGACCATGGACGTAAGGGAACAATAGTAAATAGTATCTCCCTCAAAGTACACAATAAGACAGTACATGATAGACTGAACCATAAAATTTCAACTTGGTTCGACAAAGAGTGCAAGAGAGAGAGAAGACAGTATTGGGCCACTGTCTCTAGGCTCAAAAATGAATCCCCGATTAACTGGCAGTTGATTAAGGAGGTACAAGCAAATTACAAGAGGCTAATCAAAATGAAAAAGTGCCAACATTGGGAGAGTGTAAATGAGCTCTTAGGGAACCGGGTGACTGCGGGTAATGAGAGTAAGTTCTGTGAGATGATTAACTTGCTGGATTTTGAGGAAAAGAAGGCCCCCCCAGACGCATATATTCCTGAAAGGGTTTGGGTATTATATATACAGGAACTCTATGGAAGGGCAGAGACAACTGTGACTAACTTTCCAGTTGATGTGAGGTATGGTAGAGCGATCTCCCTGCAGGAATTAAAACTGACCACTGCTTCCCTTAACCCTTCCAGAGCTATGGGACCTGAGGGCTTACCGCCAATCTGTATCAAGGTAGCTCTGATTGAATGGAGTGGAATTCTAACCCCACTTTTTAATTTCGCTATCTTGCAGCAAACCATCCCTGAATCGTGGAAAGGGTTGATTCTTTTTCCAGTTCATAAGAAGGGGAACTACGCTAATCCCAAATCTTTCAGACTTCTAGCTATGCTTGACCCAGCAGGGAAACTATTAGCTAAAATCTTACTCAGGGACCTGATAGAGTGGGAGAGATCAGCCAAGCTATTAAAAAAGACACAGACAGGGTTTAGAGCAGGGTGCTCTACCATGGATCACTGCCTAGCTTTAACCTTACTGATCGACAAATACGTGAGTGGGAAGAAGTATCCATTGTTTGGCTGTTTCGTTGACTTCAGTCAAGCATTCTATAGGGTGCCAAGAGGTCTCCTTTGGAATATGCTACTAAGGGCTGGAGCACCACCCATGTTAATTAAAATGATAGCTTTGCTACATGCGGACACTTGGGTTAAGGTTCGATGGGGCAAAGATGGTGAGTTAAGTAGAAAAATCATAAGAATTAGTTACTTACCTGTAACTATTGATCCCCAGCGTAGTCCTCTATAGATTCCCTTTATTTTTTGAATATTTCCCGTGCTCAGGCCGGGAACCCTCGGAAATTTTAAAATCAACATTTTAAACCGCACCTTGCCCCAGCGCAACGGTGCACCCGTGTCGGTATGTGTGTCTGTGCGTGCCCCTTTAAGGGATACTGTACCCGCCCACAACGGCACGTGCCCTCTGGTGGCCCTGGGTACTATTCCATCAGTTTTTTTCTTCCCCAATTCAGGGAACACTCTAACCATA
>JAVSBX010455040.1:0-12507 GCA_033119125.1 Desmognathus anicetus
AATAAAACATTGTGTTTTCGAAGAGCTCCCTTGTGATTGTATTCATTGTGTGCACTCCGGTGCTTCGTCCACGCTGAGAGCAGGCGATCCCCTAAATAATTAACCTCTGGGGTTAGGTCCTGGTAGTGCTGTGCGCAGGCTACGGGAGCCGAAACTGCCAGAGGGTTGTGCGAAGCAGGCTGGTTCTCTACCCCAGCCCTGCCTCTCGTCACACAGACTGACAAGGTGTCCACGCTGGTCCTTGTGGACCCCCTTTTTCCCTTTCAGCTAGTTTTACTGGTGGAGGGGCGAACGGGGAAGTCCAACTTTCATCACTTTATTCGGATACCTCGAAGGTCCAACAGATATCTGACGAACGTCAATCTAATCTGAACTACTGTGAAGCAAATTCTTACTGAATTACTGTAAATGAACTGTAGTACTAAATTGCTTTTGATTTTTCTACGTTATTCTTTAAATTGGCTAGATGTTTTAAAATATCGCTATATGTATATTTATGAAACCCCTTTGATTTTTTAACATTACACTCCGGAGTCAGTAATTTCTGATATAGCATGGGCAATATCGTGTTTGACATCTCTAACATCCAATCAGCTGCCAAGGACGGGACTAAAATCACCAACTTAGCCAATCAGATGAAGCAATGGACACTAACCAGTGTTTATGTTGTTGTTATCTCAAATTCTGCAATGGACATTTCACTTCATGCAATACATGCAATACTCAACATAAAATGGAAGTTGTGGGGTTTCATAAATTAAATATTGTCTGCACTTTGTGTATATGGGATATTATTCAGCCACTCGAGTGGTCAGTCTTCCCTCCAACAACAATATAGCCCTCGGCCTATATCATTGTTGTCGGGAAGATTGATCTCCCTCGGGGCTATAATATCCCATATACACCTCAAATGCAGTCAATATTTACATATATAACTATATTTTTACATTAAAAAAATTGAAAACCTCCAATGATGACAAATCCATTAGTCTGCCTGAATTATTCTGAGTGTAAATGCATTGTGAAATTTTCTGTGAACCTTAACTGCAATTAAAGTGCTGTGTTTTAAATTGTAAAATTAATTACTGTACCAGGTAAGACGTTCAGGTGTGAAAAAATCCCAACTAACAGAGTGGGGCAATATCTAGGTTAGAGCCAGGGTATCACAAATTAAAACAATAGCAGAGCCTTACTGCCCTGTTGAGTGTAGTTAAGGTTTTCACATTACAAGATTAAATAGGATATTATTTGATTTAGAGTATTGATCATTAAAATATTAGAATTGGTATTTGAACCTCAATATTACTTCAGTCTGTTAATATTCTATGTACCTGGATTTGGTGCAACGTGTTATCAGTCTTAATTTATTACTCTATTTTGTGTTTGTTATAAAGAAACGGAGCGCACACTTACCTGTAAACTGAAAACATCTGAAGACCATGCACACCCCGGAAAGGACAGAGTAACTCGGTCTGCACTCAAACGTAAGGTAGGTTATTTTTTATAATTATTGTATTTATAATGCACAACACACCCATATGGTGCTCCGAGCACACACACGTAAACAAAACGAACAGCTAAATTCAAAATGCAGATAGAGATACCTAGTGGACAATCCATTCCCTTAAGTCCCATACTCTTTTCCCCTTGCATGAGATGTCCGGCCCACGCTCGCACGAAACGTGGTAACCAAAGCTACTATAGAGAACTCTGTGCTGAGCCGAGGTGTCTAGAACGCTGTGCGCGGCCTCAGCCATGTCTCTGGCTCCGCCCCCTCGTGCGTTTCCCGTTCCTCTCACCTCAGTCCTTTTTTCCACGTTGGCCTGGACATGTCTTTCCTCGTGGCTTGCTTTGCTGCGTCGTAGCCACTTTTCATAGATTCTTCTTCGTAGTTTTCACTCATCTCGGTCTTCAGCCCGTCGGATACTGTCTAGGTTTAAGGCCTGCACCTCTTGTCATCTTTCCATTGGGGGTCTGGCCCCCGTGTGCTGGTGTGCCCAGGAACTTGGTTCGTCCACGGGATTGCTGGCACCGCAACTGCTCTCCGCCCGCGCATCCGGTTGCAGCGGTAGTTGTAGCTCTTTGGATCTTGGCCTCCACCGGAGTTTCGGGAGGTTCGGAAGCAAAGTCATTTTTGAAGTAAGAAGGGGACACTCTCTGGAGGGCTGCTTGGCCTGTCACCGACCCCTCCGCGGGCTGAGGGCCTTGAGCGGCCTCTTCCCAGGGAAGGCCTTGCATCTGCCTCCCACCGGTGCTTACACCGAGGGGACGCTGCCCTGCACCGGGTCTCCTCCGGGGTCGAATTCCTCAACCGGCTTGGAGCTGGAGGGTGCTTTGGCATCAGTTACCGGCACATTCACCGAGGGATTCGGCGTCCCGTACCAATGTGGTATTCTGCACCAAGGTCTCCCGCGCCACCATAGAGACTGAGTGTGGTTTTACAGGGCTCTTCACACCGGCCCATCAGATCTTGTAGGAAATGAACAAGGATTCTGCTGGTGCTGAGGAGGCCGTTGGGTGCATCAAGGCCTCTTCTGGGAGCCGCTCCCTCTTGGCTAAACTGGGCAGGGGACCGGCGTCGCCCTATGCGTCCCCGATGTTCCTGAGGGAGGCCGATGCAGGCCCGAAGCTGACGCTTACCGCCCTCGCCCAGGGGTTTGCCAACTTACATGCATACCCTTGGTTCAGAGTTCCCCCTCCACCCTGTGCCAACTGTGCGTGGTCAGGAGAGTGGTACCGTGCGTCCACCTTCCCTGAGCAGTCAGGGGCCCCAGGTTTCCCTCGGGCCCTCCGAGGATGTGGGGGTCCGCCATGCTAGGGCACACCTGCGATTTGGGGGAGAGCCCTCCCTCTCTACGGAGCCAGAGCTCTTGAGCTCCTTCACCAGGCTTCTCATGTCTCGGTCCATGTGGCCTGACTTGGTGGACATCATGAGTGAGGCCCTACCCGGGCCTCTGCCAGCTAGCCCTGTCCCCCATTCTTGCGGGTCCCCAATAGTCCCCCCCCCCCATGCCTCCTGTGTGGGTGGGGGGGGGGGTCCTCTGGTCTGGCCCCCACTTCATTCTGGGTTCCCCCTTGCGTCCTTACCCCCCTCCTTTGGGTGGATGTGCTCTCGACACTGATGTCGAGGATGAGCAGGGTAGCTCTCCCTCTGTGAGGGCCGCCCACTTGCTTTTTGAAGAGACTCTCCAGTGGCTCGGGGTGTATGTGCCTCAGGAGTCTCATCCCGAGTTCTAAGGCAGGCATTCCACCCCTTCGGGGATTATGATCCAGCCTGGCGTCATTAAGAATGTGCGTGATGTTTGGGCGACACCTCACTCTGGTGCTGCGGTGCATGACCGCATTGATCTTCTGCTCCGTCTTCTCCCTTCCGAGACCTTGTGCCTGTCTTCACCACCGCCTGCCAAGTCTTCGTTTGTGGCGGCTGCGGTGAGGGCCCCCACTGCTTCCTCTGCAACACCCCCTGGCCAGGAGGAGAAGCTGTTGGGCTCCTTTGCGAACAAGGCCTACTCTAATGCTAGTTTGCATTTGCGTCAAGCGAACGCTGATGCCATTCTAGCGGCTGCCAACCTCCGTCGCTGAGAGGCGCTGGACCGTTATGCACGGTTCATCCTTGCAGACCTGCACCCAGACTTTCGAGATGATATTGCCGACGCTCAGCGCGTGGCTTCAGAGCAGCTTGATTCCGCGGTCCTTCAGGCTGATACGGCTGCTAGGGCTATGTGCATTGGAGTGGATCTTTGTCGCCAGGCTTGGCTGAAGTCGACTTTCCTCCGACAGGTTGCTCGCGTTATAGTGCTCGATTTACCATTTGATGGCGTTGCATTGTTTTCCCCAGGTACGGATGCCCTGTATAATAGCGGTTATGCAGGCGCTAAGGCAGCTGAGTGCCTCACGCCCATATCGGCACTGGCCCGTAGATTGGCTGGCCCTCCGGTGCCAGGAGGAGGCAAGCAACAGCGACGCTCCTTTGACTCTCCTGGGTTCTGAGGATTTCTTAGGCGTCAGGGAGCCCGTGATGCCAAGGTTTCACGGGGAAAGCAAGGTAACGGCAGCTCCTCTCATACCCCTAGTTCTTCTGTCAAGTCGGACTGAGGGGTTGGCGGGTGTTTACGTCAGGCCTGTGGGTCCTGTCCAGGATTGGGTCAGGGTTCTGCTCCCCTTGCTGCTTTCACCCCCTTTCTGCACTGTTTCACCGCAGGCTATTGAACCTAACCCGGCGGACGAGAGGGATCGGGGGTTTACTCCCATTCCCTTGCGGTGCAGAGAAATGGCAGAGTGAAACTCCGTCAGATCCTGGAGTTGGGCGGGCTCTCTTCCTGCTCCAGGTTCTCTTCAAACTGGACACACCGGCGCCTATCCTACCAGCTCCGCAGGTGGAAGACTGGCCCTGCTCCGCGGATCTGTGGAACTTTTTATTCCACTCTGATCACCCACCATATCAATTGGATTGGTCTCAGTATGGCTTCCGCTCCCTCTTCAAGGTTGCGGTGGTTATGAGATACTCCTGGGTGGGTGTGGCTCAGTTACCGGTGCTTGGATGACTGACTCCTGCGAGTTTCGTCCTCGGCCGAGGTTCATTGACCTGACCATGCTGATGAGGCTGTTACTAGATCTGGACATCTCGGTTGTGACAATGTATCACTCCGTGCTCCACTAGTCCCTGCTCGAGCACTCTCTGGGTTACACGGAAGGGGAAAGTTTTTTACCCCTTTACCAGAAGCGTGCAGTGGCTCTGGCAGCTCTTTCTGAGGAGCTCGGCCTTGCCAGCTCTGTGGTTCAGCAGTTGCTGGACTGCAGGACAGTTGGCATCCTGGGGGTGCCTTTTGCTGGTCTCCTCTTGGGGGGGCTACAGCTGTGATTTAACCTCGCAATGTATCCGGGAGATAATGCCTGCGTCGCACCCAGTGCTCGTACCAGAGAGCCTCCACCGGTTTCTCCACTGGTGGGCACAAGGTGTGCTCCTCCAGAAGGGAGTTCTGTTTCTTGGGTTAGACCCCTTCTGTGCCATTGCGACAGACTCCTCAATCTTCAACTGGGGGGGGGGCAGTCATGAGTTCCTTGCGGCTTCATGACTGGTGGTCTATCCAGGACGAGTTTAGTCTCGGCTACGTCCTGGAGTTGAAGGTGTTTTTGCTGGCCTTATCAGCGCTACCTATTTTATCTGAATGCGCTGTTGTCTCTGGGCGTTGGCATGGGAGGTCAAGCGTTTGACTTCCAATTTCAACCCTGTGGTGTCGTCCATCTCTTCTCTGGTGATCTGGGATGGAGACGAACTCCTGCCGGACTTACCTAGCAGTTGTTGGAGCATATAGGAGCGATGTGGATGCCTCCTTTTTGCTCTAAGATGTTGTATGGCGGCATTTTGCTGGTCTTAACAATCTGTTCGCTTGTGGGCGGGCTCCCGCCACTTTTGGGACCGGACTATCGTTCTCTGCAGGCTGGCTCACAGCCCTTGAGCCCTGGATGCCTATGGCCTGTCTTCAGGTCAAAGTTCAGTTTTACCTTATCCAGGTGGTTTGTTCTTCTGACAGTTGTTTTCCACTCAGTCGGAAGTGGAGTGGACACTTCATTACTTGGTCATGCGCCAGGCTCTGCATACATGGGCGAATCATGGAGGCTCGCACTACCAACCGTCACGGGTCACTTGTGTGCCGTAGACCGAGGCAAGCAGGTGGTGAATTCCTCCTTCACTTGCTGGGTGGTGTCCTGCCTTATCGTGTGCTACGAGCTCCGGGGCCTCTGTTCCCTGGAGGACTGCATGCGCCCACTATCTGGGCTTGGGCAGTCTCTGTGGCATTCTCAGCGGCTTGCTGCGCTGGAAGTCATCTGTAAGGAGGCGGCGTGGGCTATGCCCCGCGCCTGTTGCTCTCATTACTCCCTTGCAGCAAGCTTGAGAGCTGATTCACGGTTTGGCCAAACTGTTCTGCGGAACCTGTTTGCAAAAGATTCGCTCGACATCCACACCATTGCAGTAGACACTATCTCTAATTGTGACATTCTGCTAATCAAAATTTTAATTAACCACAATACTTCACTCACATGTCTTCTGTTATACAGACCTCCACCTGATATCCCTATGTTCGAAGAGTTATTTCTCAACATAATTTCTGGCAATTTAAAAACTAACTCTAAATTCTTAATATTAGGAGATTTTAACTTTTGTGCATTAAGTCCCCAAGACCAAAAGGGCCTCGCCCTCATAAATTCCCTGTCTGCTCTTGGTTTCCACCAACATGCCAACTCTCCAACTCATATTCACGGAAGGACACTGGACTGGGTGTTAACGCATGGGGTACATATCTTGGATTTCAACTCAAACCCTTGCCCCTGGTCTGACCATTTTGCATTAAGTTTCTCCATACCATTAAAAGAACTTATCCATAGAGCTATTAACACAAGACAACCTAAAATTTCTAGAGACTTTAAAAAGGTCACACCAACTGCATTCACTGCTATTGCAAAACCTCAGCTAGACTGTATTGCTGATCTTAATGATTGGCCATTGCCAATACCCTTCGTTCTGTCTCCAACAGCACAGTCGACTCCCTTGCCCCTGAGCGCCTCAGACTGTCAAAACCGGAAACAAAAGATAAAAACTGGTTCTCCGACACCATCGTGAAGGCCAGACAAGAGAAACGTACAGCTGAAAAGTACTGGAGAAGACACCCCAGCAGTCACTCCAGGTCCCTGTACACACTAGCAGCCAAAGCATATAAAGAAACTATCACTGCAGCTGAAGCCGAGCACTTCAATGCACGCCTTCAAGCCTCAGCCTCTGATTCCCGATAGCTTTTTCGTATTGTTCAAGAGCTTGAAGGCAAGGTTGCTGTTACCACCACTGGCACTATGAGCTCACAACAATGCCAGGATATTCACAACTCATTTCAAAACAAAATCAATAAACACATAGCAGCTATCAACACCAAATTAGACTTAATCAAAGCCTCCTACACAAACAAATCCCACATTCAACCGCTGGCTACCCCACCGGCCCCCAACATCTTTCACTTTAGGCCAGTTACTATACCAGAACTGACAGCGGTTGTGCAAAGTATGAAGCCTACCTCATGCAGGGGCGACTCTTGTAATGCTAAAACTATTCAAGACTCTCTCGACCTGCTGGCCCCATACCTCACAAAAATGGCCACCATTTCCTTTGCCACCGCTAGAGTACCGCTGTGTTTAAAGGAGTCCTGGATCACCCCCCTTTTAAAAAAACCTACCCTCAATCCAGGGGACCCCTCCAATTACAGACCCATAACGAACGTCTCCTTCTTCCTGAAAGTCCTTGACAAATTGGCATACATTCAAGTAATTGAACATCTAAATAACCTTAACCTGCTGAATGTACGCCAATCAGGATTCAGGAAGAATCACGGTACTGAGACTGCGTTACTTGACCTAAAGGAAAATATCTGTAAAATCATTGATAATGGGAAACCAGTACTTCTCTTGCTCCTTGACCTCTGTGCTGCCTTCGACCTGGTGAATCACAACCTTTTGATCACCAGGTTGAAAGACTACTTTGCCTTCTCTGATAAAGCAGCAGCCTGGATCCATTCCTTCTTATCTGAGAGATCTATTCGATTCTTCTCGTGCTCCAGCTCTTCCGAACGAGCATTGTTGTCCTGTGGAGTACCCCAAGGCTCCTGCCTGTCCCCTGTCCTGTACAATCTCTACACTTGTCCTCTTTTTGATGAACTCGACCAACAGGGGATAGGCTACACCAACTACGCTGATGATACGCAGCTATACCTTCCCCTGTCGGGAGATTATACACAAGATGTCAAGGCAGTTCAGGACCTATTTAAAGCCATACAAATTTGGATGGCCAGGAATCAGCTTGCACTTAACGACAGCAAAACAGAACTATTGATCTTGGGCACTAGACAAAAGTTAGCAAGTCTACCCAAGACATACGAATCCTTCCCCATTGATGGCCATTACATCTTCGTCTCCACCACGGTTAAGACACTTGCCGTATACCTGGATGCCAGTTTCACGATGTATAAACAAGCCTTACACATAAAATCTACATGTGCTTACATCATGAAACTACTCCGCCAAATAAGACCATTTCTGAAGAAGGATAATCTGGCACGTGTGGCGGGAGCCCTCGTGAACTCCCGCCTCGATTACTGCAATGGTCTTTTCGCGGGTTCTGCTAATAAAGTGCTAGCAACCCTACAGGTAGTACAAAATGAGGCAGTAAGAATTGTTACTAATGTTAATAAGCGGCAACACATATCAGAGGCTAGAAGGAACCTTCACTGGTTACCAGTTAAGGATAGGATTCAACACAAAATCCTTGCCATCACGCACAACTCTATTTATGGCAAAGCCCCTACCTATCTTAATGACTTAGTTAAGATTAAGGCTCCAGAACGCACACTCCGGTCCTCCTCAGAAATTAGGCTGGCGAGTGACAGATTTAAATTATCTGTAAGTGCTCTATCCGATATTGTGTCAGCCTAGTGACCTGCTGGAACTACATTTCCCAGCAGGCCTAGAGCTTATTTCATCCCGTCGCCGGCGCGTCAGCGGCCCTTTGGTGCGGCCTGTCTGTGCCTGTCCGGGCCGGTCAGGGTCGGCTTGGCTGTGACTCTTGTTCTCCTACTGTTCAGGTAGCCTGTACTCTGCCCTACTATATTTTATCATATAAAATCGTGAGTCTGTCACAAATCACTTTTAAGTCATCAACTGGTCTTCATATTTCTATTACTTCTGTCACATGTGAAATAATTCCTGCTTAACTTGCCTCATGTTCAGCTGAATAAGAGGTCTTTGTGCCCATCAGCTTCTCTACAGTTCTCTGTGGAGCAACTTGGCTTTTAAACCTGACTTACTTTTGTACATATTTTATTACTTGTGCTCTCTGCTTTAAGCTGCACTCTCCTCGACAATACAGTTTTAGGTACTATCCGCGCTTTTTTTTTAGATGTACGGAGCATTTTTCATTGTGAATGATTCTTGCTGAAGCCCCCATGCCTAGCTGAGCTCGTGCTTGATTGCACTCCCAGCTTCACTGCCGCTCTGGCGGCCTAATTACATGTTTTAACTCTGACAGTTTATTTCTTTCAACCACTATATAATCCTCTATACTCCGCCTATATCTATTTTCTTGAACAAGACAGTTTTATCTTTCTACCTGCGCCTTTTATCTGCAGTTAAGCATTTTATAGCCCTAATTTGTCAAAATTATCACATCTATCATGATGTCCTTTATGAGATCAGACAGCTGGACAGACTGTCTGCGCATCTGGGAGGGAATTTCTTTCCCGCTCCCGGAAGAACTTCTCCCCTTCAGCTCTGCACTATATGAGGACCCCTACGATTACTCTTTGTATGACTCCATTACTCCATGCCCTGATGTCTCTCACTCGGCGAGTGCCTTCTCTTTGTATGCTCACTCGGCACAAAATAGTCTAGTGGAAGACACTAATCCCTATGACCTGAACAATATCCCCTCTGACGATGTCCCTGTGCCCACTTATGGTACTTTGCTGTCCCCTGCTCCCTTCTTTGTCATTGATGAATTATCCCCAAACCCGATTCCCCTTTCAATAGGCGACCGTATAGCAATAAACAATACTCCCTATTACACTATTGAGCCTGTATTGACAAATCTCACAAATCTATCTATAAACAATGCTATCACCTCTATTTCTGAGTCTGCATTAACCAACCATACCAGTCAATCAATAACTCCAGATGACCCTCTTGACTCTCTTAGCACCCCCTCCAATCCCATATTGCCTACGTTAATAAACCTCACAAAGCAGCCTATAAACTATGTGAGCGTTCCCATCGCTGAGCCTGCACCAACAAATCACACTAGCCAATCCATAACTCCGGATGACTCACATAGTACTTCCCCCAATTCTATACTGCCAGCTATTATACCTAAAGATGAGCCCACCCTTGACCGTACGGAGAACCAGTCCCTTGATACAGTAAACAGCTCCATGCTCAAATGTGTATTACTCAACACTTGGTCAATGGTCAAGCATGCGACAGAGATTTCTAGTTACATTACCGACAATGACCTGGATCTGTTATTTTTAACAGAAACCTGGCTCTCTGCTCACACTGGCCCTAGCCTCTCACTGGCCATCCCGCCCGGCTATTCTATTTTATCTGAAGACCGAACTACATCGAAAGGGGGTGGAGTAGCAATCATCTTTCGCCAATCCCTCGACTTCCATAAAGTACAAATTGAAACACCTGCCGGATCAGATGCCCTCTGGGTTAAACTATTGGTGAATCCAAATACCACCTTCAGTTTCGTCATTCTGTATAGACCACCTACTAAGATGCCACTTTTTGAAGAACAACTGGTCTCCTCCCTATCTGCAGACCTGAAACCCCTCTCAAACATTCTTTTACTTGGGGACTTCAACTATTGGCTATATAACAAAGAGGACCCCGAGGCAGACTCCCTTGACCAAGCACTTCTCAATCTTGGATTCTCCCAGCTCGTCTCTTCCCCAACCCATAAAAAGGGACGCACCTTGGACTGGCTTTGCACTCATAATATTCCAGTCCACTCAGTGAAAGTTGAACCTTGCCCTTGGTCAGATCACTCCTTTATCTCCTTTGAGATCAGTGCACCCAAGGTCAAGGAGCGCATCCGTCCCAGTACCAAGGCTTGCAAAAAGAGAAATAGTAAGCATTTAACTAGGGACCGCTTACAGCCCCTGGTTTCCTCCTTGGCCTCCGACTGCCTCAACAGTAACACCCCAGCAGAGATTGCTCAGATTTACAACCGTACTCTAAAAGATGCTGTTGACTCTGTCGCACCCATAAAGAGTCGGATAGTCCGGACCAACCCTAATCATCATGCCTGGTTTGATGATGGTCTTAAAACCTTGAAAACCAACAAAAACAAGGTGTTCCGTGCCTTTCGCAACTCTCCCACTCAGCTTAATAAAGATCTTTATCTAGAAGCAGCTAAGGTATATAGAACAGCTATTATCTCTGTCAAAAAAGATTATTTTGATAAGCGTATTGATGCCGCCAAGTCCAATTCTAAGGAACTTTTTAACATACTACGTGAATTAGAATCACCCAATGTCAGCCCTGAAAATTTGATACCTAAAGATGCCTCATGGTGTGAAACCATACAAACGGCTCTCTTTGATAAAATCAGGTCCCTCAAGAGTAAAATTGAGCAACGAAGGCAAACCTTGACTTCAACCTCCTCAACGCTGCTGCCATCTATTCCTATTGGTCCCAGTTTTTCCTTCTCTCCAGTGTCTGAAGATGAGGTCCTGGTAATTGTTAACTCACTGAAGCCTACTACCTGCCATGGAGATGTTTGTCCCTCCCTTGTGGTAAAGGAATGTGCCCCTCTCCTAATCACTGCCATAACCAAGTTTATCAACTCATCCTTTGAATCCTCTTCTCTCCCTGTTGATATTAAACAGGCGTGGATTACTCCACTTTTGAAAAAGTCTAGCCTTGATCCCGGTATTGCCACAAATTATAGGCCAATTACAAATGTGCCCTTTCTACTTAAAATTATCGATCGAGTTGCCTATCTCCAGATACAGGCCTATCTGGAGACCCACCATCTATTTGGGAACCGGCAATCAGGCTTCAGGGCGGCCCACAGTACTGAGACCGCACTTATCGATCTCAAGGCTACCCTGTTACGAAACATGGATAACGGGACGATCTCTCTGCTTATGCTCTTGGACCTCTCCGCGGCTTTCGATTTAGTGGACTTTGACATCTTGGTCAACCGTCTTACCACCACGGCCAATTTTTCACAGGGGGCCTCGGAGTGGGTTCTTTCGTTTCTCTCCGGCCGGTCAGCCAGGGTCTTTGCTGACTCAGCCACCGCCACGCCAGTACAGCTGTCATGCGGGGTCCCACAGGGTTCTTGCCTCTCTCCAACGCTTTACAACATCTTTACAAAGCCATTATTTGACCTTTTGGATGAGAGAGGCATACCCTACACCAACTACGCCGATGACGCGCAATTTGTCCTGACGCTTACGGGTAATTACACCACTGACTCAGACAACATTAATCAAATATTCTCTCTGGTTCAGGGCTGGATGGCCCACAACGGCCTAGCATTAAATGACTCAAAGACTGAGCTGCTGATCGTGGGCACTCCCCAACGTCTTAACAAACTATCCCCTGAATACACTGGTTTCACCATCGCTGGCTGTCACATTCCTGTAGCCTCCAAGGTTAAGACGCTTGGAGTTTATTTTGACTCCTCTCTATCCATGAAGGCCCATGTTAACTCTATTGTTTCCTCCTCCTCTTATTATCTGAAACTGCTTCGTCAGCTTAGCCCCTTTCTCTCCAAGGGAAGTCGCGCTCAGATAGCACGCGCTATTATTAGTTCTAAAATAGACTACTGTAGTAGCCTTTTACAGAACTCTGCTCAGTCTGTCTTATCCAAACTCCAGACGGTTCAAAATGATGCCGTCCGTGCAGTTAATGGCCTGCGTCGCAGGGACCATGTCTCGGCAGCACGTCGCGAACTAC
>JAVSBX010456145.1:0-12459 GCA_033119125.1 Desmognathus anicetus
TTATTTATTTATTTATTTATTTATTTATTGGAGGTTTTTCTATAGCGACTGTGCCGTAGCTTCTAGCCGCTGGGGGGGGTGTGACGGACGGGTAGGGAAGTGCAGTTAAAACCAGCTAAAAAGAGAATGCAGTTAAAAAGAACAGTCGTGGGTTAATAAAGAGAGCTGGAAGGAGGCTCTAGAGGAGGGGGCTATGATGGTAGACGCCTGCCTCTCTGAGTCTTTTCTTGTTGGCCATCATTATTGCGATCAAGCGCTGGTTGTTTCGTGCTGGCAGTGGTGGAGAGGAAACACCCCAGCTGCGGTGGGTGGGTGTGTGGATGTGGTCAGCGTCACGACGAGGATGGGACGATGTGGGTGGCGCTATGAGTCCTTCTGTTGGGGAGAGTTGTAGTGTCTCCGGAGTATTTTTGCAGGCAGGCTTAGGGTTCAGTTGGCGAGGGTTGCCTGAACTTATGTTGTGGCCTGTTGAGAGGATTAAGGTTTTCTTGAAAGGTTGATGTGAGGGAGGGAGGTTTGAGGGGGCAGCTGAGCGGAGGGAGTCCCGTTTGAGAAGGAATGATTTGAGGTCCCGTTTAAAGAGTGGAAAGGAAGTTAGATTCCGGATATCCTGGGGTATGGCGTTCCAGATTTTAACGCCCAAGAATCCGAGGGTTCTGCCTCCTTTGGTGGTCTTTTTACATTTGCGCGGAGCTCTTAGATTTAATTCTGAGGATCTCAATGTGCGTGATGTTTGGGTGGATGAAGACCATTGCTGGGCAAAGAGGGGTCCTAGCTTGTGCTTGCTTCTCCAGAACCAGATGCACGTGCGGTATTCCACCAGGTCCGGGATGCTCAACCAACCCAGGGTGCGTCTCCAGGGTGAAATATGATCTCTTCTGTTGAGGGAGAAGATTAACCTCACTGCTCTGTTTTGAGCCTTAACAAGGCGTCGGACGCTTTTCTTGGTGGCCCCCAGGTGCATAAAAGACCCATAGCTTAGTCTGGCGCCTACCCAGGCCTGGGCCAACTTGACGCGTTGATGGTGATCAAGTAGAGGAAAGAGAATTCACGGTATGGCAGACAGTGACATGAGACACACAAACGAAAATGGCGTTGGTGTTGTTTTTGTCCAAAATAGGCCTGACAGCTCCCCCCTTTGGCACCTGCAAGACTTATGTTCCTGCGGGTGGCAAAATTAGTTAGAAAAGAAACCAAATGAGAAAAAAAAAAAAAATCCCTAATTAGGAGTAGATCTCGTCGTGTTACCCCCCTTCGGCAATGCGGGGTGGAGCCACCTGCAGAGTCAGATAACGGCGAGATCATTGTCATCAGCTGCAGCACTGTGTGCTCTTTTCATCAATTGCACTATTATGGCGGTGTGTCCGCTAATTAGGATGGATAGAATCAGTAACCATAAGATACAGGCAGAAGCCCATACGACAACGGCTGTCATAGGCATGGTTACTGTTGGAGTAAACATAGCGGTGTCTTTATGGGTGAATTTGAGATCTGATATGGAAACAGTGTCGTGTTTAATCAGTAATTGGACTGAATGGGATCGTTTCTTGTCCAGTAGTAAGTCTAGTTCGTCATCTGGTGGAACAGACAGGGTTTTAACGCTGTCAATCATTTCCATAACTCCTTCAAGTTCTTTGCTGGAGACATGAAAAAGTGTTTCAGAACCAACAGTGACCACTACGTCTTTGGGAACTTTCACAGTAAATGTAGAATGTAAGATAGGTTTAATAGCAAATGTGCCATGTCTTGTGTATGTAACAGTCATGTTCTGGGTGTTAGTACTTACTAACCATAGGTTGTTAACAAGAACTGCTTCGGTCAGGATGTCGGTAGTGCGAGTGACGGTAACGTCACAGAGGGTTGATTCAGGAGATGTATTGTCAATGCCACAGAGGAGACCTCCATTTATTGGGATGAAAGGACTCCCTGGACATAAGTAGTTGAGGTCTTTGAATATCTGACAGGAGTGTAGTTGTGGGATAAGGTAAGTGTCAGAAGTGTTTTGATATGCAATTAGGTCGGGAGAATTGATTTTCATCTTTGTGTTCTGTTTCCAGGTACCAACATTCAGCACTTTCTTTAGTTGATATATTTTGTCTAATCTGACTAATGGTATGTTGAGAAGGAAAGAAATGTGTAATCTTTCAGTGTCGATGTACATAGGGATTGCAGTTCCTGTCTCGAACGCTATTCTAACTTGGGTTGGTTCTAAATCAGGACCATGTAGATTGGACAGTGCGTCCTTAACTAATTGGTCGTTTACCAGATACAATGGAATACATGCTTTAATTAAGTTGTTGATTGATATTTCAAGTTGGCGAAGATAGGTTTCAGTTATAAACAGTACTGGGTCAATTAAATTAAAAAACAGTTTTCTGGAAAGGGTTGATTTTTCACGTAGTTTCATCGATGCATCAATTCTGTCATTTTGTATGCCGGTCACGATGATGGTATCTTTTACGATTTGCACAAGGTCCGTTGAGGTTGCACGTTGGATCGCCAGACTTTCCCTAATGTCATTCATGGCTGCTTGCAACTCGTTGTGTTTCTGGTGGACTTCTTTAATGGAGACGCGGTTCACTGCATTCATGGTAGTTCCTACGACAGTACCAATAACAGTCATCAGGGCCATGACACCCATTACAACACCGGCCACAGCTCTTTTAGGGCGGGTAGGAGTAGGCTGCTGGTTTACTATTGTTTTAGCAGCTTGGGATAAGATGTCTCTGATAGTTTCTTTGGTTCTTTCAATGTGGTTTCGGTACCAAGTTGATACCTCCACATTTGTTACATGATCAATAGTGATATATTTTGCTAGTACGGTCTCAATGTCCAAATTTACATAGACAAGTTGGTTTATTATCCGATGGTCTGTCAACATTAAGCTGGGTATCTCTTGCGTAATGATACCCGTGCTAGGCCCACGCGACAGCCCAATTTGAGACCTCGGTGTCTGACACAGGTTGGTTGGAAATATGTACAAATGAAATATGAATACAAGACTCCATCTGGTACGACGAAAGGAAGTCTGGGAAAGAGTCTGGCGACCACGAATTTCATTGGCGCGCCACAGGAACATCGCTGTGGCATAAAGGAGTTAACGAGATCTAGGTTGAGATCAAAAAGAATAAATGTTAAAATACATATAAATGCATGACATCCTGTCTAATTTTGTGCTTCTGAGGATTCCAGGACTCTAAGTTGAGACTGGGGATGTGCGGATTTAATTTGATTGATGTGGCACCAACGTTCATCTTCTGTGGTATTTTTGCAATGTTTAATTTTATAAACCACAGGGGACAGTTTGTCCACGATTTCATATGGTCCTTTCCACATCGGTAAAAATTTCGAATGTTTGGCTTTATTTTTAAGATAGTTGTAGAAATAAACTTGCTCATGTAAATCGTATTCCTTTTTAGTAGTTTTAAGGTCATAGTGTGTATGGCTAGCTTCCACCGCTTTTTCCAAATGCCGTTGAGCAAAGCCAAAGGCGAATTGCAGGTGCTTTCTTAAGCCATTTACAAACTCATGTGTTGAAATGGCTCCAACAAGTGTTTGTTCATTAGTTTTATATAGTAGGTGCATAGGGACGGTCATCCTTCTGCCTGTACAGAGCTCAAAAGGACTAAATCCTGTGACACTAGAAGGGGTGGCACAAATGGCCATTAGTACTAGTGGTAATTTCAAGTCCCAATCTTTACCACTTTCCGAAACATATTTCTTTAGAATTGTTACAATAGTTTGATTTGTGCGTTCTACTGTGCCGCTGCTGGCAGGGTGGTAGGCAATGTGTAGTTGACGCTTGACACCTAGAATCTGCCACGTTCTAGTCATGATATCTGCAGTGAATGAGCTACCTTTGTTGCTCGAAATACGTAATGGTAAACCGTGACGACAGAAAACATGATTAATCAGTAACAGAGCTGCAGTGTCAGCTTTACAATTTGGAGCTGGAATGCATTCCACCCATTTGGTAAATAGACAAATAACAGTTAACATGTATTGGTTACCACGGTTGGATTTAGTCACGGGACCAATGAAGTCTATTTGAATGTCTGACCACGGAAATGTGAGCCCTCGTTTCCTTAATGGAGCTCTGTGCATCGGTGAGCTAGGTTGAAATTGTGCACATCGTAAACAGCCAGCACAATATACTTCTACATCTTGTGCCATATGCGGCCAATATGAGACTTCTCTTAATATAGATAAGGTTAATTTAGAACTTCTGTGTCCTGATGTAATTTCATCATGCGCGTGTTCTAGCATTATACCACGAAATGGGAGGGGTACCACCCATTGCACGGGGGCTTTTTCAGTTATTCTCACTAGTAAGTTGTTACGTAAAGTAAAGTTAGCTCTGGCTTTGTGCAAAATTCTTAATTCTTCATTATTATCAATGTCAGATTGGGCAATGGGATTAGCATCAGGGTTTTCTATAAATTTATAAAACTTGCCCAGAGTGGGATCAGATATTTGTGCTGTTATTAAGTCTTGATCAGGGCCGTCTTTTGACCATGATGCAATTGGTTTTGGAAGATTTTGGGAGCGTGTAATGGCATGGCACGAAGTAGAGGTTGTTTGACTGGTCAGAAGGTGTTCAATAGGAAATAAAACTCCTTTAGTGGCCCCCTCATTCGCCATTTTGTCAGCTAAATCATTCCCAATTTTTTCGGGACCCGGAACTTTTGAGTGCCCTTTTGTCTTCTTCCAATAGATAGTTAAATTATTGGCAAGAACGAGAGAATCAATAGCTGTAATTAGGGGAGCATGTTTTAATTCTTTACCATTCATACATTTCATGTTATTAGATTTCCACACAGGAAGGAATTCCACAAACGAATTCCTCACATAAATAGAGTCTGTGACAATTATTATTTCTTTCAAATTATGAGCACATGCAGTTTGAACAGCCAAATATACTGCAACAAGTTCAGCAACTTGACTACTCTGATTACCAATGCTATGACTTTGAGCTTCGGTTGGAAAATCATTTGTCCACACATTGCCAATACCAGCACTGCGTTCTCCAACATTATTTTTAAAAGCACAGCCATCAACAAATACACATGGTAATTTTTCATATTCATTGTCATATACTTTATGTGGTGAATCAGCAAAAGGCTCCAGATCACTGGGTTCAAAGTTTTCACCTAAACATATCTCTGCGTCACATTCATGCAAGTCAGCCAACCCTTGTGCTACTGCATTGTTTTTATTTTTGCAATATTGTACTTCAATAGGAAAGCTTTGCATGGAAAGCATCCAGCTGGTTATACGTGAACCAGTGACATTTCCTTCTCTAATTTTATTACTGTTCAGAAATTGTAGAGACTGATGAGCAGTTTCTAAAATTACTTTACTTCCATGGATAAAGGGCTTGAAATGTTGCACGGCCCATACAGCTGCAAATAGTGCTTTTTCGCAATCATTGAATTTTATTTCCACACCTGAAAGTGTTTTACTGGCACAAGATATGATTTTGGGGATGTTATCTCCTTTTTGATATAGCACTGCCGAGAGACATTTGTCAGTGTGACCGACCTCCAAGAAAAATTCTTTATTTCTGTCTGGGTATGCTAAACAAGGGACATTTACGAGCCGTTGTTTGAGTGTTTTTACAACGTTATCGTGTTCTTCAGTCCACTCCCATTTATTATCTTTCTTTAGTAATTTCAATAAGGGTTGAATGAGTTCAGAGTAATCTTCTATAAATTTACGACTATAATTTGCTAAACCCAGGATGCTGCGCACATCCTTGAGGCATCGTGGAGTTTTGATTTTCAGGATTGCATCAATTTTTTTCCTTTGGACGTTTATGCCATCAGGAGTTACTTCGTGACCTAGAAAATTCACTTTTGTTCTGCACCATTGAGCTTTATGCAGTTGCACTTTAGCACCTGCATCTTTCAGTTGTGTCAGTACGTGTTTGATTTCATCTAGGTGGGCATTGAACGTCTCACTTTTTATCAGTACGTCATCGATATATGTCAAGGTGCCCCTTTCGGGCGCATCGGGCAATGCTTTTGTGAGAAAAATATTAAACTCACTCCCACTGTTGATAAACCCGAACGGTGAGTGCTGCCAGCAGTACGAATTCTCTTTAAACGTGAAAGCTAGTTTATATTGATCTTCTTTAGCTACAGGCACGATCCAGTACCCACTAGTCAAGTCTAATGCTGTAAAGATTTTAGCGCCTGCCGTCTGTGCCAGTCCTTGATCAATATAAGGTATGGGCCAGCGTGATTGGTGCACTCTCTTGTTAATTTCGCGGAGGTCCGCGCAAAGGCGCCAACTACCGTCCGCTTTAAGAACTGCTAAAATCGGGGTGTTAAATGAGCTATGAACCTTCCTTATTATTTTCCTTTCTTCCAGATTTTTTATGATGGCGGCCAAGTCCTCGATGGAGGCCATGGGCAGTCTGTATTGTCTCTGAAATACGGGAGGTAGGTCAGGATCAGTGGGGATTTTCATAACATGTAAATGAGTACCACCACAATCATACGAGTCTCTGGAAAACACCTCCTGATGTTCAATAAACATCTGTCTAAGTGCAGCCTTTTCAGCATCGGAAGTGCAGCCATCAGCCTTTGCTATTTGTTCCTCCACTAATTTACTGAACCCTGGGAAAATTTCTGGTGTAGCCAGTTCATACTGTTCCTCCAACTGTTGTGTGAGGTCTTTTACAGTGGCGTGGCAACAGTATTCTACGTCTGACTCTTTGACTGAGAACACAATAGTGTCACCCTCTTGCCTGTGTTGCACACTGACGTCCTCTGAGGGCAGTTCGGGGTAAATAGAATGAATTTGAAACAGTCCCCTCGGGCGTGAATATGTGTTGTCTGAGATTAATTGTGATTCTTCATCAACCATGTCTCTAGTGGCTCCCAGTATAGTATTAGTAAGGTCGACGCTAGAATGTGTATCACACACGGCCAGACCTATCACTGTACCTTTGGGAATATTTATTGTTTCATCGCATTCATTATCAACAAGGATTTTACAGGTTCCATCTTGCAAGTTCACTAAGGCAGCATATTTAGAAGTCATACCTCGTGCTTTCCAACTCTCGCATACTTGAATATAGGCGTCTTTTAGATTGGAACCCTTTTGTTCCCCCTTCACTCGCACGTATAACGTGGCTTGTCTTGTATGACGGGGAATCTCAACCTCTCTAGTGGTGATCATTTCAGTAGCATACGGTAATATCTGGTCATTTTGTGCCGATGTTTGGGCGTCACTGAAATCCATAGGATGTCCTCCCAATCGAGACCACAATTCACTGTTAATAACATCGACAAAGGCAACAATGCGGTGTAAAATATCATTAGCAATACATACTTCATCAGTAGTCCCATGAACAATTTGCATGTTGTGTCTCATTTTCTTTCCCCCAATATCGACCTCAATCATTGTACGACCTACCACTTGCGGTCCCGAAATTTCATTTCGGGGTCCTATTTCCTGTGGTGTCACCGTGACCGAGTTACCTCGTTCACGTAAGTCCCTTATTACTTTCTCATTAATATAGGATCTTTCTAGGGTTAGGTCCAATTTGGCCTGCACGGGGGTGGATTCGCCTGCAACATGTACAGGAAAATGCCAGTCATCCTCGACCTTTTTCATTGGTACTAACACTTTTATCGGAGTAAATTCATTTATTTTGGGTTGAGACTGCTTTCGTTTTCCTGTGGAAAACTTCAGACAGTCCTCTTCGATTTTTGATTCCCATTTTCGATTGGAATCGAGCAAAACTGTAGACTGCCGTTGGCCATGTTTGTTTTGTTTGTCGGAATTTTTGGTAATCACTGTAACTTCGGGACTCTGTGAATTCCTGAAATATATTTCAATTGAATCAGTACGACGCTCTATCACATGGACCCAAGTGTCGACGTTTTTATCCATCGCCACTTTCCTGATAGGGATTGGATGTTTCACTTGAGCCCATAACACCCCATTGAAATAGTCTATGAGAGGTGACAAACGACTGAGTAGATCTCCTCCCAGAAGAACGTCGACTGAATCTAAATCCACAATTACCATGGGATGCTTTATACAGTGTTTTCCTAAATTAATGTCAACCTCGGCGATGCCAAGTATAGGGACTTCCTCCCCGTTTACACTGTGCAGTTTCCCTACGGGTGTAATTGTGTGTGTGATTTCCTCCTCCGTTTTATCTTGGTTAATGAACCAAAAAATCTTTTTAGAAATGAGGGTTGCTTCGGAACCAGAATCCAATAAGGCTTCTACGTTCCACCTATTCTTTAGTGTGATTTGGGCATAGTGTCGATCATTCTCCTCGCATAATTCGCACACGAAATGAGAATTTTTTATCATTTCTTTTTTCATTACATCGATAACTTTCTGCTGAATCTTTTTCGGCTTAGACAATGCTGGTTTGTTCTTGTTCTCACTTTCTGAAACTGAACAAACCTGCACAGTCTTTTCTCGTACCTCCCTTTCGCGAGGGGTTGATTCTGGTTCGGTTTTTTCTTTATCAGTTTTTAAAGTTACATCATCCTCCATACACTGGGAATGTCGAAAATATCGTCCATTCAGAACTCGCCCTCTTTCGCCTGTAGTAAAACCGGCGAGTCATTGCCCTGGGCGCGTGGCCTCACGGTCAGTTTGCTCGCCAGAGTTTACAGCATTCACCCGAGGACCAGACCCCGAGTTCATGGACACTAATTTCTGATTTAAATCTTTAAGCTGTTCTTCCAAAACATTCAGGCGATTAGGTTGCCGTGGGGAACGTGGACGTTCTTCCCACCGCTGATATCGATCTCGGCTATCAGAGTAATTCCTCTGCCCTTGCTATTTGCGTTGATCGCTATTATCCCACCTATAGGGTCTATAATCCTGCCGGTCATAGCCGCCCTGTCGGTAGGTATCTCGTGAATTTCTATCCCTTTCCCGGGGATAATATGACTCCCTTTCCTCTCTCTCATTCTCCTGGGGTTTCTCCCTTTCTCGTTCTCGACCTACACGTGTCTCGTTATTGTTTTCTTTGTTCTTATATACGAAGTTGGGAATGGGGTTATTTCCTCGGTACCGAGGGCTGATTGTACTCTTTTTCTCGGGTTCCCTTTCGGGATTCTCAGGGGCTTTTCTTTCTGGGCTCTTTGCCCAATCCCTATTCTTCTGGGTCGTGCGTGATTTATTACCACCAGTTTCGAAAGGTAATTCTTTTTCTTTGCTCACCTCACAAACCTTACTGGGCTTTTGTTTAGCTTTCCCTTCAGGATTTTCTTCTGTTCGGCTAACATTGTATATACTTTTGGCTTGCTTATAAATCCAGTCGATGGATCGACTTTCATTATAATCCCACGCCAACTGGGTGCGTATGTGTTTTGGCAAACCATAGAAATAAGCATCTTTAAACTGCGTGGTTTCCGTATTTACCTCTTTGTGTACTTGGGCAAATGCATTTTTTAGCAATTGCAAGTAGTCACGTGGGTGTTGGTTAGACTCGCATTTTAAGTTCAGCGCATGGCATAATTCTTCGTGCGCATTTCTGTGGGGTGAGAAGTGTTTAATCACTTCGCATCGGTATTCAGCCCAGGTTTTATAGTCTTTGCTGTCAACACTCATAAAGAACGATTGGGAATCGGCAGCAAAGGTCCAGGATAGATAGGTCCTTAACTCTATATCACTGTCCATATCTAGGGTTTGCATAAGCCGCTGGTAAAGGGACAAATGGTCTTGTATTGCTCCCCCCTTGTTACTCTTGGAATACAAGGGCAACATTCCACGTAAAGCCTTGATTGATTTTGCGTTACCCACAGGTGGCATGCCTACCTCAGTTCGTGTGTGAGAGCGCCGTTCGTTTTTTCTATTCTTGCTTTTGCGCTTGCGCACTTCGGTCCATTCAGGCTCAGACTCACCCTCACTACCAGGGTTATATCGAGCCGACGTATATCTATCCTGCTGGTAATAATCATCTTCCTTTCGTGTCTTTTTGGGGGCGATTTCTTCCTCACTGGACCCAGAACCTGTGTCACGACCTTCAAAATCTCGTTCCTCGGGGATTCTGATAATCCCATTGATCGACGGCCTACGACTATTAGCTCTCTGGTTCCCCATTCTCGTAATGCGGGTTTGGAGCTCCCTATTTTCTTCTCTACTTTCTTCAGCTCGTTTTTTCCAAATATCTAGGATTTTTTCTAATCGGGCTATTTTCTCATCCCTATTCTCGATGCTCATTTCCCTTTCCTGAATCATGTTACCAGCTTCCCAATAACGGGTTCTCGCCGTATGTACATTGGTTTTAAGGAATTCTATTTCCTGGTCGGCTCTGGCTAGGTCATTTTCTAGTTGTTTAATCTTATCTTTGCACCAATCATTGCACTCTGTTGAATCTTGTGGTTTCTTTCGTGCAGTTTCTAATTCTTTTATTTTCTGTTGATAACCCTCACTACGTCTGCGAGATTCATGGTTTTGTGTCTGTAGCTCATAGATAGTAATGACGTGCCCATTAGTCACCGTCTTCATGTCATCTAGCTGATCGTAGCAGGTTTGTATCTCCTGATTGGCGCGCCCTAATTCATCCATCAACTGGCGAATTTTGGCACTCAATTCATTCTCTGCGTTTTTCTCCTCACCCTCACTCGGCACATTTTCTCCACTCACTCGTCTACACCGCGCATCTAATAGCTCTTGACTAAGTTCATTTTTCGCAGTGAGAGCAGCCAACAGTTCCTCTTCTACCTCAGCAAGTTTTGTTTTTGATGCAGTGAACTCCTGCTTTAGTGTATCGTTTTGATCATAGAGAACTTATGGGCAAACCATAGTCACCCTGCCAGACCGCATAAGGCTTTGGTCTTATCTTTCTTTTCTGTTTTAGAAAATACCTCTACCATAGACTGGACTACATAGCCTTGTTTGTGAAAGGTATCGAAGGGGAATTTTCCCACCTCATCACACTGCTGATTAATCCAATCAGTCAGTTCAACTATTTTTGTTCCAGAATAAGCAAATAAGTCAGACACTATAGTGCCTTTTAATTCCTCTAGGGGCAGAGTTTTAGTCGCCATTTTGTGTCGTTAAGGTTCTATAAAAGAACGTTTCTACACACTTTTAGTACTGACACGTCCGGGTGTCCCCTCCACGTTATGTCGGCACTATTGCAGGATCAGGTGTCAGTAGTGTACACAAACCATAACCACAAATAACACAATTAGGCAATGATCACAGAGACCTTTGTAGGAAAATAAGTGCGCTTCTTTGGCACGTTTATTTGGGTATAAAAACTATGTTACAGAAATAACCATAAGAAAAATATACATTAGCAGCAAGAAATGGAGAAATAAATTAGCTCAGGATTATCGCGGACAAAACATTTCGGCTAGTTTGGTCCCTAAGACTCGTACTACTCTCGCTCAGGAAAGAAGAAGAAGTGTCGGCTTGTCTCACAGCCCTAAGCGCATAAGTGTTGGTGTGTGTATGTGTAGCATAACTCACCTAGGAAAAGATCTGTTAGTGTTTGTTGGGGGCGCACCAGCACCCTCGGGCCCCGCACAGCGTGCAGGTATGGATCGTCAGTCAGGGTAGGACTCAGCAGCTGGGCTCAGCGCGGCACCGCTACTTCGTCTCGTCAGGGTTGGATTGGCCACTCTGGTTTCGGGATTAGGCTGGCAGGACCCACAGTAAGCCTGCTGGAATGTCAGACCCAGGATACACAGCCATGCACCTGTCTGAAAGTCCTGATACCGTTTGGGAGTATCAGTCAGAGCATTACGTCTTACCCACTGACAGACGTGTCAGGGACAAGTCTCCAGCCTGCTCTCAGGGCTCAGTCCTGCCTGCCGCTCTCAGGATCTCCCACCACCGGCAGCGCCGTGGTCTCTCGGGTGGCGTTAGGATAGCTTGCCCCCACCTCTGGGAGTCCTCTCCTAATATCCTCGTGGCCATGATTTGCAACATTTGCCTCCCAGGCACGGTGCCCGGGTAAGGAAGGAAAAAGATACTAGTCCGAATTTTCCCTGGGAAATCGCTGCCCTCGCTCTTTCCTGACTGTCTCCAGTCACAAGACCCTAATCTTCGCTTCTTCCTCTGAGAAGTGAAGGTCGGAGCCACTGGGCCGCGAGAAAAATCTGCAGAGTTACTTTTTTCCCTTTGTTTGTCATTTTTGTGCAACAACACCATCACGAGTCCTCATGCTCACTGTGACCATCGTGTGAATGCCCACCACGTTATGGGTTAGATGTTAGGAATGCGCGCTTCCCCCCCTTATCGCCTGCGCCAGCGGTTAGTACAGCAGAGCATTCACGGTATGGCAGACAGTGACATGAGACACGCAAACCAAAATGGCGTTTGTGTTGTTTTTGTCCAAAATAGGCCTGACAGCCTCATTACTCCAACTTCTCAGGTATCATTTGTCGATGCCGAGGCTTTGTGCCTCATTACTCCAACTTCTCAGGTAGAGTTTGGCGATACTGAGGCTTTGTGCCTCATTACTCCAAC
>JAVSBX010457248.1:0-12391 GCA_033119125.1 Desmognathus anicetus
TCCAGGTCCGCAGAGCAGCAATAATGCGACTACACACTCTCAAATCCTGGGAGGAACTGCCCGCCCTAGAGTGGGGGCATTCCCTAGTTTATTATCTCACCTCCCACTCCTCAGTTCATGCACTGAGGAGTGGGTGACTGCGATAGAAGGACTGTGCATATCACATCTCCTCCCAAACTAGAAAGAAACAAAACACTTAACTAATGTCTTTGATATATTCCATTTAGTACATAACCTTGAAGTTTCTTGGGGATATTTATTCTCTCTCTTAGGTGGTATCTGGTGTTGTCTTGACATCGTTGTAAGCGGCTTTCGGACGCTTCACTTGGGTGTCTACTCTCTTCTTGACTTGGTGCTTCGCTAGCATGAGGTGCCTCCGGTATGAGTGTAGTTGACATTGGCTCTGTCTGAGGAGTAGAGCTCTCGGTTATCTTTCCAGTGTCTGGTGACAGGTCTGGTGTGCTCAAATGGGTTTGATCCCACAGGCGTCTTTTCAGTTTCTTAAATGTTGAAGCGTTCCTTGTTACTCGTTCTCGACCTCTTTGTGCTGTCACCATGGTGTGATTTTTCCCTGTGACTTCCCACGGTGTTGGTTCAAACGTCGAGTCTAGCTTGGAGGTGCGACGTCTATTCTGAATCAGTACTTGGTCCCCAATCATGATGTCGTTTTCTTTAGCACCTCGTGTAATGCTCTCCTTCACATTGTGTTGTGTTCTCCTTCTTTCAATCTCTTTGTCGTCTGACGACGGCTGGGTCCATGCTTTGGACAGAGGGAGGCTCCCTTGCACGGGCACATTGAACATCAGTTCAGCTGGGGCAACGTGCGTTGAGGAATGAGGTGTCAGCCGATAGGCTCTCAGAAAATTGTATACTTCAGCCAGCCATGTTGTTGTAGCTTAGCAATGCGAATGGTCTTATTTAAGGAAGCCATGAACCTTTCCGCATCGCCATTGGCTTGAGGCCAACACGGAGTTATTCTGTGGTGTTTAATTGAGTGGCGTTCAAAAAAGTCTTTCAAATCCTTGCTTTTGAACGGGGGTCCGTTGTCGCTCTTGACTGCGCAGGGGATGCCATGGACTGCAAACATTTTCTTCAGGGCGGTTGTCACGGATTTGGCATCCGTTGAAGCAACTGGTTCCACCTCCGGATAGCGAGTGTACTCTTCTATAGCGAGTAAAAGGTATTGGTCATTCTGGATTGAGCAGAAGTCGATCGAGATAGCTTCCCACCTGACGGAGCTGCGCACTTGGGAGGCAATCGGGTCGGGTCTGTTGCCTGTACCAGTGGCTTGGCATGCGCTGCACCCTTGGATCAGTTGTTCTACTCTAGCCCTCATATTCGGGAACCACATTCTGTTCCTCAGGAATGCCAATGATTTAGTGATGCCCTGGTGTCCCTCATGAGCCAGTGTTAGGACTCGTGAAACGAGAGACAATGGGGCAACAATGCAGTGACCACGCAAGACCAGACCTTCTGGCGAGATTGATAGTTCAGACCGAATGGTGAAAAGGCCATTCAACAGTTCTTGCGCGTCGTCTGTGTGACCATGATAGTGTTGCAGAAAATGTTTCCATTCGCCAGAATGGATTGTCTCAATTGTTAGTTGGAGGCATGGGTCATTCTTGGTACATTCAATTACTTCCTGCAGTTTGATGGTCCGGGGTCGGGCACATGCCACCACCGAACAGACGTGTTCTTCCGTCTCCAGTGCATCAGAGCGTTCGGCAGGAGTGGCATCACGTGGATGACGCGAGAGGTAGTCCGCAGGATTGTCAGCACCCGCACGATATGCAACAGATACGTCGAAGTGTTGTAACTGAAGTAACCATCGTTCTATCCTGGCCGGCGGGTGAGAGGCTGACCCTTTGAATATTGGGACCAATGGTTTGTGGTCTGTGAAAACTGTAACAGGGTGGCCAATCAGATAGACCTGAAAGTGTTTGCAGCCCCACAGTATCGCCAGAGCCTCCTTCTCGATATGTGCATAGTTCCGTTCAGTTTTTGTTAGGGCTCGGCTTGCTAAGGCAATGGGCTTGATGGCTCCTTGGCGGTCGCGCTGAGTGAGGACGGCGCCCAGGCCGACAGGGCTGGCGTCTACTAATAGCGCCGTCGTTTTTGTGACGTCAAAGTACGCCATTGTGGTGTCGGCTAACAGTGCCGATTTGACTGACATGAAAGCGCTTTGTTGGGCTGGTCCCCACTCCCATACAGAGTCCTTGCATGTAAGTTCTTTTAGAGGGCTGGCAAGTGTTGCTAGGTTGGGTATGAATCGGGCGCAATATGTGACCATACCAAGAAAACTACGCACCTCTGATACGGATGTGGGGGGCGCCGCTGACTTGACGTCATTGACCTTGGCAGGATCGGCCGCTACTCCATGATCGTTGAAGATATAGCCAAAAAAGGATAGTTCTGATTTTTCGTACTCGCATTTTTCAGCGTGCAGCGTCAGCCCCGAGTCTTCCAGGCGTTGTAACACTGCTGCGAGTCGGTCAAAATGCTCTTCTTTGTTAGCTCCATAAACTAGAATATCATCACTGACGTTCAAAGTGCCTGGTTTTATCCTGTATTACTTTTCTAATTTCGTTTTGGAAGATCTCGGCTGCAGAGGATATTCCAAAGTTTAATCGGCGGTATCTTCATAGACCCAGGTGGGTGGTGAACGTGGTAATATAACGTGAGTTCTTAGCAAGCTTGATCTGGTGATAACCAGACCTGAGGTCCAGCTTGCTGAATACTCGAGCTCCAGTGAGGTCCACTATGATTTCATCGATCGTAGGTGTTATATGGCGCTCTCGGCCAATGGCTACATTGGGTAAACGCATGTCAATGCAAAGGCGCACAGCGTCAGGCTGTTTGGGCTTCCCCGTCACGACCATGGGAGACACCCACGGGGTCGGGCCTGATGTTTTCTCGATGATATGAGCGTCTTCTAGCTTGGTGAGCTCTCTCTTGACGGCCTCCCTCAAGTGGAAGGGAACACGTCTGTGACGGACGGCCCTCGGCTCTACTGAGGGGTCGATGTGGAGGGATACAACTCTCCCTTTCAGGCAGCCAATTAAAACGAAGAGCTTCTGGTGTCGAGAAAGCAGGTCTTCAATTTTTTTAGAGGAGACTTGGAATGTGAATTTGATAATGTTCAGGCGCTCAGCTGTCCGACAACTGAGCAGTCTCAATTCCGGCCTCCACGACGTAGATGCGGTCAGATGTGGAGTGGCCGTTGTACTGAATTAGCGGTTTAAATGAGCCTTGCACTCGCAGCGGCTTCTTGCTGCCATAGGTGTAAAGAAGGACGGTTTTCGGTTGAAGCACCGGACGTGGACTCAGTTTGTCGAAACGTGACACTGGCATGACATTGACGGTGGCGCCAGTGTCCACTACCATGCAGACCGGCTCAGACCCTAGGATGACAGTGCAAGAAGGTTGGGACTTTCGGCTAGACTTTTTATTCTTTGTCAGAGGCTTTATGACCAATATCATGTGGGCCTTTTCTCTTCTGTGATGGTGTGTACGGCGATGGTATTCCGCTTCTGAGCTGTCATCGTCGGATGATTCACTGGATGAGCTGTCAGTCTGGTCGTCTCTTCCTACCGCTCTTGCGCGAGCACGTGCTTTTCCTCTTCCAGGCTTGCGATCAGGCTTCCTGGTTTCCTCCTTCCGGTCTCGCGAAGACCTGGCTGGGCTGCTGCGAGAACTAGTCGAGTTTCTGCAGACAGCTGCAAAGTGGTTTTTGCATCCACACTTACGACATGTTGTGCCGTGAGCAGGGCAAGCAAACCACCCATGTTGGTCGCCCCCGCACCAGCGACATGGGCCAGTGCCAGTTTTGGTGGTGGTAGTGTCATTCTGACGGTCGCTTTTGTTGTGCCAACGCTGGCGGTCAGATCGGTTTCCAGACACTGCAGCCACTACTGCCGCGTCACTCGGCTTGTCAATGGGTAGGCGGGACATGGCTGCCTCCATTTCTGCAGCTCTGACTTCGGTCAGTTCCATTTGTCGACCTCTGTCGAGAATATCGTTTAGAGGCATATCGGTTGTGCTAAGTACTTGCTTGCGAAGCTTTTCAGATGCCATGCCGTGAATAACCTGTTGCCTTATGGAGAACTCTTCATCAGGGAACGCGCACCCTATGGCCATTTCACGGAGCCTGCCATGAAACGCGTCCAATGACTCAGAAGGGCGCTGACGAGCAAGGCTGAGCTGGAAGCGCTCATAATCAGCATTGAGGCGCGGTTTGAAATAGTTCGTCAGTGCAGACCTCGCTGCTTGGTAGTCATGATCTTGACCTTGTGTTGTCAGTGAGTTGAACAGTTGTAGGGCCATTGTACCCAGGTTTAGAAGCAATAGAGTCCTTTTTTTTCTGGGTCGACTACCTCCTTGTTTTTAGCGTGCAATTCAAACTGCTGCAGCCACAGCTCCCATCTGATGGCTGTGTTGGCGGCAGGGCAATAAGGGTCAAACGGTTTCATGAAGGTCCCTGACGCAGAGTCAACCCATGTGTCAGGAGCAGGGGCAGGGGCAGGAGACCTTGGAGAGGCAGAAGATACCGCTGGGCTCTGAATCACAGACCTGTCTTGAGGGGGTGGAGACTCACGGTCAGACATGGTGGCACACAGGAGTATCCACAGATATCGTTGGCCGAAGGGCAAACCAGTGCACACAGGAAAAAGTTCAGAAAGCAGGCAGGAGCATGCAGGCTTACTTCAGCTGATGGATGAAGCTGGCGATGATCTAAACAGCGTAGGTAGCTGGTCACGTGGTCCTGATAATGGATGCTCCCACGGAGCAGCGGCTCCACGTGGAGAGCGTGTAGAAGTTGGCACGGAGCGGCGGCTCCACGTGCTGTGTGGTGGCGCGGTGCGGAGCGGAGCGGCGGCTCACACGCACGGCGGCCGCACGTATACGATGCCCCACACGTGGTGGGGTGGCGCGGTGCGGAGCGGCAGCTCACGCACGGCGGCCTCACACGGGGGCACGCACGGAGCGGCGGCTCTATGTGCTGCGTCGTGGGAGTAGGGCGCTGCGCTGCGGAGCGGCAGCTCACACGCAGGGCAGCCCTACAAGGATGGTGCGCACGGAGCGGCGGCTCCACGTGCGACCAAAGATGGCGATGCGTTCACACGCGGAGCGGCGGCTCCACACGAGGAAAAGGGCACACGCACAGACAGGATCGCCTGGCTTGGGCAGGTGCAGAGAGCGCCAGCTCTGCACTCACTGACAGCGGGAATCCTGGGCGGCAGCCAGGCGAAGCACGGAGCGACGGCTCTACGTGCACAGCAGCAAGATGTTCGGCTCCAAGAGCGCCACACAGGTACTGTGCGGGGATGGAGCGGTGGGTTAGGCACGGTGGGGGCACCCGCCTCGTCGCCAATGTGATACCTGGGGGAGGTAAGGCCTCCAGGTCCGCAGAGCAGCAATAATGCGACTACACACTCTCAAATCCTGGGAGGAACTGCCCGCCCTAGAGTGGGGGTGTTCCCTAGTTTATTATCTCACCTCCCACTCCTCAGTTTGTGCACTGATGAGTGGGTGACTGCGATAGGACTGTGCATATCACAGTGTTTATGCGCCCATAAAGACTGCTCTGAGTTACCTTTCACCTTCCCAGAGAGCTCTGTATACATTAAAACACACACATTTACATGTACTTAAGGAGGCTTTTGAGCAGTTTAGGGATATGACTCCGCCCATTCCGATGCAAATTCAGATGGCGTCACTCTTAGTCATGACAGTCCCCCCTCCGAATTTTTTAGGAAATGGACCCCGAGAGCCACTGTACATCATGACATGCATTTAACACTCCCCTCTCGTGTCTTGCGCTGTGCCTGTTTGCATGCGGGAGTAATATTTATTTATGTGTAAAGCGCTTAAGCCCTCAGGCATCAAAGTGCATAACAGTATTTTCTTGGACCTCCCGATAATAGTTTTGACGGGCTACTTCTGCATGTTCTTGGAAGCCAGCAGACATGATTTTCTCTCGCTAAGAATGCAGAACTCGCCTGTTCGCTATATAAAACAAATTAGTAATGCCAACCTTTCTGGCTAGCACCACTGGCCTCTAGACTCTGGGCTCATTGTTAAAAATGAGGGTGGGAGTGCATGGTGTCCATATACGCTGTGTTAAAGTACGGATCATAGGTCTCACAAAGGCCATTCGGCGAGCTGCAGCATAGAAGGCCTGGGTTCCATCAACATCTCCTCCACTTGGGCACAGAGCGTGATCTTGGGTGAATGACTATCTGTATCTCCGCCTCTTTACTTACCAAACATGGATCAAACAGGATACAGCATACAACAGTACATCACTACCCAATACATTTTGTACACATCGTATCGACCTTTAAAAGAGAACATAAAATAACAATATAAAGAGGCACAGTAGGCGGCGGGGGCACCTCTGTCAGTGCTGTTGGTTTGGCCTCTAATATACCCCTATTTCTCATGTTTCTTTTATATTTGAGAGCATATCTAAAGCACCTGTAGTCCAACCTATGCTTTCTCCCGCTTCTGGGCTCTCAGTTCGTCTCACCTTTCACACAGTGTCACCCACGTTATTTCGCGTTTGTAAATTCGGTTTTTGGAAATCTTTCGGGTGATCGTGAATTACGCAATCTATTTCCAAAATTCGCTGCACTGAACCTCTGTTCGGTGGAAAGCACCTTGTAGAGGCGCTGAGTGCAGATAGCTCTGGAGTGCACATGGCCCTGGTCTCAGCCGCAATGATGTGTTTGTGACAGAGGGTTGCAAACAGCTTCTCTGAGGGAGGTAGCCAAACTCCTTCCCATTCACCTTAAATTATTGCATAATATTCAATTAATGAGGTTATTGGAGTGCATCGTGGGAATCCATTGCCCATCCATTACCCATCCATTACAGTGCCAGCGCGGCCTGAAAGGAAGTTTTGTAAAGAAAATCTGCCCTACCCCCACTCCTCCATGTCCAGGAAAGGGGGCACATTGGCGAGGTGCTTTACAGAGTTCTAAAATATGATGAATGCCAGCCGGGACCCCACTATCTGTGAGTCTCGAACAATGGTTGGAAAGCCAGTCTGCTTCCCAACCCTGGCCTGTCAGTGGCGGCTGACACGGAAGATGCATGGGCGGAGTGCAGCAGTCAGCACCCATGTGGTGATAACCCCCGGCGTCCCCCCTCACCCTCGACCTGCCCACAAACGATACCTCACCGGCCCAAGGCAGTATATTCGGGCTGATTCACAAAAGAGTTTTGTGCCGCTTACGTATTTCGTCCGCGTAAGTCCTGTTGATTTCAATAGGACTTACGCGGACGAAATATGTAAGTGGCACGAAACTCCTTTGTGAATCAGCCCCTTTGAAATAAACAGGATTTACGCAGACTTACGCGAACGAAACTCTTTTGCGAATCAGGCCCATTGTACATAAAGCGCTTGTAAGGCGCGCGGGCACTAAACGGCCAAGAACATACCAAAGCAGTCTCTCAGAAATGCTTCCACATAATAAGAAGCCTAAAAAGAATCCTACCCCTCCTGGCCTACCCACAGCAAGTATCAGCAGTGAACGCCCTCATCCTGCCGAGACTCGACTATGCCAATAGCACGCTAGCCGGTGCCACTAGTAACCGTATCAGTACCTTACAAAGAGTCCAAAACTCTGCGGAGAGACTACTCACTAAAACAAAACCGTGGGAACACATCACTCCGAGCATGATCTCTCTCAGATGGCTTCCTGTTAGCAGAAGAATAACGTTCAAGGTCCTTTGCCAAACCTACCAAGCCCTCCACAAAACCGGTCCTACATTCCTCTCTGAGCTCATCTCAGAAAAACTCCCCACAAGGGAGCTCAGGAGTGCACAAAGCAGATGGCTGGAGGTACCCAGAAGGAGAACAAAAAGGATGGGGGAAGCTTGCTTTTCAGACCAGGGCCCCACTCTATGGAACAGATTGCCACCATGGATACAAAACATCACCACTTATCAAGCCTTCAAGAAAGCAATTAAAAGATGGCTTTTCATTGGGTTCGAAGAACAATTCGACAGTGCCACACAAGATGGTTGAATAACTCCCAACGGTTAGAACAGCTCTACATGGCCTCCCCAGCCTCTGAACCACCTGCACCAGGGACCCCTCACCCCAACCAGCGTTTACTACACTGTAACTGTAGTCGATAATAAAGACACCACTCCCAAGACGCCTCGTCTCATCATTTTCAGCCCACTATTCCCGATCCTCCATTGAGGCACACACCACTAGCCGCCAACATCAGCCCATAGGGGCCTCTAGCCTCCTAGTCTACCGCAAGGTGAATTCTTAACTCCTAACCCATCTAATTGGTCTAAACTGTCTGAATTGTCTGTACTGGCACAACCTCAATAACTACCATTTTTCCCTACAGGAGAGCACAGGGCTGTTGGCGTTGTTGGAGGAGACAGCAAGTCCACCCATCTGCTAGTAGAATGCCCAGAAAAACTCCCTTTCCTGTTCAAATACCAATTCTGTAATGACCCATTCAGAAAGCCAACTGTTTTTCGTTCTCTGCATTATTCATATTAAAGAAGGAGCATTTTCTGCATTTGGGAGGCTCACAGAAATTCGCGCGGCCCTACTTTGTGCATGGCGAATTCTTCCCATGGATTTTGAGGTGTTCTTCTACGGCCTGCTTTGCCATTCTACTGACCAAAACTCTGCTGTCATCAGATGGATTCTAGTGGTATTGCAGCCATATTTGCTTTACCATGTGAGTGTGCACTAACTCTGCACTCTGCCACTCCACCGCAATTACCTGACTCTGGACCATACCACTGCTCCAACACCACGGCCATGCTCACTCTTCACCACAATACTGCACCAAAGCTCATTCTGTGCCACACTGATTCATGCATGATCACTCTGCACCACACCACATCACAGCACTGATGTTCTAACTACACCACACTACCTATCCCACGCAAACTCACCACCACACCCACTATTATTTACACCTCACCACTGCATACATGCTCACTCTGCAAGCCCACTCATGCCAGCTGGCGAGGGTCTGTTGGGGCTGTGTTGTGACAATGGTGTTCAGAGGGGTGCGGGGAAGTCTCCTCCCAAGAAAGAATGGGCAAAAACAAAAGTGCTGTGTGGTTAGGCGGGGAGCGGTGCAGAGTTGCAATTGGGGGTGCGTACCTCACTGTCACAGAGTCAGTTGGTGGGATGGGGCACTGTCTGCGTGGCAAAATTGATGCTGTGTGGGCTGGCAGGCGGCCGGCAAGATGCTGGGTTGGTGGGCGGTGCTGCGTCAGTATGAGAGTCGTGAGTGCCCAAATTGGGAGAAAAAGGTGGCAGTACAGTACTGTCTACTTTGGGGGAGGCGGAGGAAGTGGACAGCTCATACTGCAAAATCCTGATTTCTTGAAGAGGCAAGGCCCAACGGAGGAGTGCAAATGCGCTTCCAGTCAGTAGTGGGGAGAATTAGCCCAGAAGGCAGTCGGCTCCCAATGAGCCATGTTTTGCCATCATTGATTGTGGGCGCATTTCTGCTGCAACAGTTTTTGTGTTTCGCTCTTAGGCATGACCCAGAAAGACACCAAAAAAGATGATATATAAGGAAAGCCGCTAATGGCAAAGAATGGTTATCTTTTTAGATGATATTAAGGAGAAAATATTTGGACACATGGTGGTGCGCAGCACTGCTTAGCTTCACCTACTTGGAAAAATCATTATTAATACCAGTAAACATGACGTTCAGGCAAATAATGTGGAGAGGGGGCATAGTCTAAAATTGGAAATGTGGGGCAAACTGAAATAATGGTTACTCTTGCACTGTTGGTCTAATTAATTACTATAGGTTTGCATAATCAGCCTTGCTTACCCCCACTGTAATATGGGATTATCATTTTCGCATTTAAAACTGCCAACATGCCATGTTTTGAAATCTGACCTGTTAGAGAACAACCCGAGTGTCAGGATTTCTTTGGTGACGTCAGTAACAAATTGCAGGTATTGCAGTTGATCTTCCCTGAAATGAGAACGCAAAGGGTATTCATGTCACTCTCAGAAACAAAGTAATTCTACAAATAAGAACAGCAGAATGCTTTGAAATTAGAACAGAAATTGTGTATTTAATAGACTTCTGAATTACCTACTTTAACATCACTAAAGGCCAAACATAGCAATATGCATCAGTAAATCACTGGAAATGTACGACCGTGTGATGGGCAGGAAAGGCCTTTCAGATATCGCAAGATCCTTAGTTTTAAACGGAATGTGGTGTGCAATAATACCCAATACAGACAATTTGCTGGAGTTTTATTCATAAATGTGAGGAATGCGTTGGTATGAACCACATATCTTAGAGGAACTAATTTCTTTCTAATAATGTCACTACAAAGTGATTGCTGTGTCCGTTTGAGGCGATGTCCATTAGAATCCTATATCCATTCTTGCAAAGAACATTCACAAATGCATTTAGTCGCCCTATTGCCTGCCTATTTTTGACCCACAACCCACTTTTATTCACTGCTATTGCTCTGCTACGTGTGACCGTCCCTGAGTTTTTCCAATTAATTTAGTGTTTTAGCTACGTCTAAGGTAGTCTTTAATTCTACTGAGTGACATATTTTCTAATGTTAAGTCTAACCTCCTTTCCTTCTTACTTGCATCATTGCTCCTTCAAGAGCTTCCACTAAATATCTTGTGCATCCAGCAGAATCTTACGATTGGTGCAGAAATCTGAAATCAAGAGCTGCCGCCTGATCTATCACAAGAACATCACTGCTGCTAAAGCCAACAATTTTACAGCTCGCATTACTAGGGCTGCTTCTACCTCAAAAGAACTTTTACAGGTCCGCCGCGGCGGAGGCCACCGTCATGCTACCATCTCAGCCCCTGTGCGACTCATTGGCAATTTTTTTTACACAACAGATTGCTATTAATCGGAATACCATCTCCAGTAATAGGCATTCTGCTTTGACTTTTTGCTCACATCCAGACCTGGATCTTGGCCTTTACCCCCCTTCTGGCTCGACCTGGTCTTCTTTTGCCCAGCATCTGTTCAACAGAACGCTCAGATCATTGCCAGTCTTAAATCTTTATCCCCTCCTGTGACGGAAACGGGACCAGGGGTAGCACACCTGCCCTTCCGCACAAACACACCACCTAGTTCAGATGCCCTGAGGCCTATGGGCGTGTGGCACGTTAATACATTCATTAAAGTAAAGGGACCTGGGCGTGCAATGCGCAGAGGCTTATGAGAAAACTAGGTTTTTTTAAAAATAACTGGGATCGTCCACCCTTATGTGTAGACAACAAAAATGCCACGAAAAGAAAGCAATCGACTCAGATCTTTCAAAACAAAGACACTTCTTTATTAGCTCAAAAATAGGTAAAGTTATTTTAAGAGCAACAATGGTTACTTTATTCTCAACACTTCAAAAAGGCGAGTAGTTCCAGCAGAAAGGCACAGGTGAGGACACGTCTAAGATACAGTAGATCAGGTAACACAGCAATCGTTAGGCAAATAGTCAAGTCAAATACAAGGCCGGTACCACAGACCGATGCATTCAAGACTCACCACTCCAATGCCTCGCTGCTAGGCCAGGCTAAGCTATCGTGGCTTAGGCACAGAAGACCAGGCACTCCCTCCAAGCCCGTCTTCCTCAGTAGAAACCCCTCTGCAGTACCTCCACAATGTGTGGGTACACAGAGGTATAATATCAGAGAGAGAGATACATGAGCCAAGCTCATGTATTATATACTTTCAACCCTGGCCTGGTGGGGCCATGGCTGGGTTAAACCAAGAACCTTCCCATCAAAGGGGGATGTAACCCTCAGATGGAAGATTCCAACCCTCCAGACAGATAGTCTGCTGTCGGGGAAACCAGCTGGGGCGGACCCAAGCCTGGCATCCCACACACAAAAGACTCCCAACACTATTTAGCCGGCAAGGACAAAAGGGGGAGCGTGTCAGCTGCATCCTAATCAAATCAAATCAAATCAAAAAGCTTGTTTTTGATTTGATTTGAGTTCTTAAGGATTTGAGTTCTTGAGTTCTTAAGGAAATTACTACTGGTATTCCGATTACATCCTAGAGCCACATGGGCCTGGTGGGGCTTCTATTGAGGAAGAGGGAGGAGACTGAACTACAAAGGCATCCCCTAATCTTCCCTCTAGGTGTGAGTCCCACCCACGAGAAGCAAAAGACTGTGCCTGCCCATATGCCCCCGCCGGGAGGAGATAAGGCTGCCCAGGAGCAGGGCCATCTGGCTGCTCCAAGACAGGCACCTCTGGGGGTTCTTGACACGTGTTCCCAGTCCTGGGAAACCAGTTCCGCAACGCCTGATTCCATTTTGGAGCGTGTACCCAATTTCTGAAATAAGCCACGTGGCGATTCCCAGAAAGGGGGACACGCTCAAGATGGAGCCCAAACACAGA
>JAVSBX010458352.1:0-12345 GCA_033119125.1 Desmognathus anicetus
TTGTCTCAAAGTACAGGGGGGTGACTAGACGTTGGGAAGTGGTGGAATATCGTCGCTCACACGACCAGGCCTAACAACTGGTATATGAGGGGGACGGTAGACACAGACAACAGCAATACGTTTGTTAGCCTTAGGTCCGGCTGTAATTGCTGTGAATTCGCAGCCTGATAGGCTACAGGCAATGTGCAAAGGTGAGGGTTGTAAGTCCTTATGACAAACAATGGCAGCACCACCGCCTCCTTTCAGAGTTCTGGGGCAGGAAAAGGCTACATAATTTTCGGGGAGGTAGTCAGCTGGGATTTTATCGCTGCTACATTCAAGCCAGGTCTCGGTGATGGCCAACATGGCCAAGTTTTCATCGATGATAAGATCCGAGATTTCCTCCATATGTTTGTTCCAGGATCTGGCGTTGATGAGGCCTATTTTGCTAGGATTTGCAGTGACGATATCTGAGGCCGGGAAGAAGGGGTGGGCCAGAGGGTTCAGGGGGTAAGTCGACAGCGTAGATGGCAGACCTTCCTGGCCTGACTGTGCCGGACTGGGACAGACTGGATCCTTTGCTGTCTTCCTTCGCTGATTTCCGCCGCGCGTTTCCGCTGCGCGTCCAGTCTGCTGCTTTTTATCCTCCGTGAGATAGGTTGCCGTGGTCTCGGGGGGCAGGCTCTCGGCCCTTCTGTGGGCGTGTGCAGTCTCTTGCCCAGGCGGGCTGTTTGGGGCGGCAGCCGCCGTCACCATGGCAACCCTAGGGGGCTTTGGAGCCCTAGGCTGAGCTTGCATGCGAAGGGGGGGCGAGCAGACAAGGTGATGGTTACCGGGGAGAGATGTCGTTGAAAAAGCATTAATAAAAATGTTTGAATATCTGCCTGTCTATCTATCATACTTGAATATGTCCTGGACATCTTCTGAGCGCCTGACCACACAAACTCACTCCAAGCTTTCTGGTAGTTCTTCCTGGTATTCCCTGAGATCGATTTCTCTATCATACTCCTAGCAGACCATTCCCCAGCTTCCACAGCGCCTGCGGCATCGGTCTCCCCGGCTCGTCGGCTCTCGGGACCAACCCACGGAACCTCTCCCACCAAAAACAAGAGAGAGCATCTGCAATTCCTTTATACAAACGAGGAACATGTCGTGCTTTAAAATAGATGTTCAATCGCAAACAATGAAGCACAAAACGCCTCAGCAGGCATAGATAGCAACCCTGGATCTTTCATGGTTTGTCTGGTGATAATGGCTGCCACCGCCTGATTGTCAACCTTGAACAGTACTCTTTTATTCTGCCACCGCCTGCCCCAAATCTCCAGTGCCACTATAATAGGGAAGAACTCTAAAAAGGTCATGTTGTGTTCTCTATCAATACACACTAAAACCTCCTGAACCTGATGTCTTGAATTCTGCCATTAACACTTCACACTCCGCCAAATCCTTCACGCCTACCATCAGGAAGTCATCTAAGTAATGAATCACACTCGTCTTCCCTGTCTTGTACCATAGGGCCCATTCTAGAAAGAGCTAAAATGCTCAAAAACTGAACAAGCCACTGAGCAGCCTATCGGCATTGCCTTGTCTACGTAATAACATCCATCAAAGTATATGCCCAGGAGCGAAAAATCAGCTGGATGTACTGGAAAAAGCCAAAATGCAGATTTAATGTCACACGTCCCCAGAAGCGCACCTTCGCCAGCTGCTTTGATTAGTACAATGGCATTATCAATAGACGCATACTGCACCCTGCTCATGGACTCCGGAATATAGTCATTCACCGATTCCCCTTCTGGCCAAGACAAATGGTGGATTAATCAGAATACCCCTGGGGCTTTTTTTGGAACTATGCCTAAAGGGGACTCAATCAAGTCCTGCAATGTATGGAAAAAGTGCCCACCATTCTTCCTTCAGTTATTTCTTTTCCCAATTTCTCTTGCACCACTTCTGGTAATTGGTCATCAGATTTCAAATTCTTAGCCCATCTAGTCACCCGTGGTCCAAAATATGGAATACGGAAACCTTCGGATAAACCCTGTAACAATTCTCTTCCCACTTCTTTAACAGGGTACTCCCTTGCCCACTTCTCCCATTCATTGACTTTAACCGGAGTAACCGCCCTTTTCCACAAACTGTTTACTGTCTCTCCTGTTTCCCTCTCCGCTGCCTCTATTGGACCCAAAACATTGTGTGACCGGGTGTCCTCCCCTGCAGGCCTTACACTTATGATCATACCACCAGTTAAGGTGACCGCATTGGCCTCTTTTAAAATTCCAGCAGGGGCCTCCCTGTGTAGCCATGCCTCCTCTAACTATCCCCCCTGACTGGTAACTAAATGACCTTCCCTGTCTATAACCCACCCCTGCCTAGGTGGGACGACCCTGAAAGGGTGAATACGGGAGTACATGCCCACTGGCCATATGCACAGACGCTGAGGGCCTGGCCATCACTGTTAACCATAAATTTTCATCAAGTTGGCCCCAAGATAAATCTTCCTCTTCTGCCATACCGGCCCTGAACTCCTCATCATAGCGTAGCCACCCCACCCTCCCAAAGCTAGAATGCACTCCTCTGATGATATCCAGATATTTAAACGACAACACTGCCCTCTCTGGAAATTTTTCACAATATACGCTCGCTAATATTGTAAAAGCAGATATGCAGTCGTAATTCCCTCTGTTTGTTTTTCCAAGTTCAATGTTGTATTAGAAGCACCCACCTGCACTTCAATAGAGGCCGGCACTGACATTTCTGATATGCTGTGTCCACTTGCGGACTCCGTCCCTTCAGACATTACCCCTTGAATACGTCTTGCCATTAGTGTTTCCTTCTGTGGCAATTGATATATATTCTGGGCGTCCGCTGGCTCCTTATTGTTGGCCGACGCCGTAATCTTCCTTCCATTATCGTCAGTATGCCCTTTTTCACTAGTACTTTATCCCCAATTTTCTCACCATGGGCTCCACCAACCAGTTGCACTTTACCCATAATTTCTTTTTTTGTTTCTGTAACCATGAATCCCAATATTTTTCTCAGCTTTTGTGGCGCATTAACATTTCTTTTCTGTTGTCTGCTAACTGTTTCCCCAGTTTCCCCTCTAATATAGCTGCATTCTCAGACAACAGTTCTCTCCACACGTGCATCATTATTTCTGTCTGCTCACCTGCTCCGTCACTCTGAAATTCGTTGTGCCGCCCGCTCCTGCTCCCAACTGGACTGACTGGCACCAATCTTTTGTCCCCTCCTCTTGGGTCCTGAGGCCTCCAAGTTAGCCCAGTAGTGCAAGACACCATTCTCTGCAAAGAAACCAAATGCGTGTCAGCTCTGTCTTGCCTCTCCAGGGCTTCACCTCGTCCCTCTCCATACCATCCTGTTTGCTCACGAAGTAATGCCCTCGCCCTAAGGACCCCTTTGTTAAGTCCTTTATCCTGAGAAGAATCGCTCACTTCCCCTCCATCTATATCCTGTGTGTTCCTTCCTTCCAACCTGGCTCGCTTCTCCCTTCTTTCCAACTCCACCCCTTCACTCTCTGACTCTATTTCCCCTTCTTCCAAATGCCTTGAATGTCCAGCCCCTACTCCCAAAACCTCTGCCTCCTCCCCCGGCCTCCTAACTTCTGCTCTCTGGTTATTATCCTCCCTTGCCAACTGCAGGCCCTGCTCCACCTCTTCTTCCTGTCTGCACACTGGTCCTTTCCCTTTACCACCCCCTCTGCCCTTCTTCTTGCGAATCGTGGGCCTCTGAGTTGAAGAGGCACATGATGCTATGGCAGCGGCGACCCCAGCGAACGCTTGCCATGCAGGACATGTGCCCCTCGAGCTGGGACCGGCGAACTGCTCCACAAGGAAGTCACCACGGTTCGCGGTAATACTGCCGCATGGTGACTCGTCGCAGCATGCGACGAGTCACAAGAGGCGGTGCAGGGAAGGGCCAGAGAGCAGAGGGGAGGGCTGAACAATAGTGCAAGCCCTCCCCTCCCTCCCTGGCCTGCCGCATGGGTCGTGCTGCTGGATTACTGTTCGGTTCAGAGGAAGCAGCCCTCATAGTACAGATCCGTGCCAGGCCCGCAGTTGTGCTGTTTTTTGCTGCTGCTGGATTACGTCTGATATCTTGGCCCCGTATTAGGAGCCAAACCGCCCCGCCTGTTAGGGTTTAAAAAAAAAGCACAACTGCGGTCCTGGCACAGATCTGTACTATGAGGGCTGCTTCTTCTGAACCGAACAGTGTCTTACCTGTTTTTTTTTCCCCCAAAACAGGCACAAAAAATACCCATCATTTGCAAGGGGGTTGCACCACCCTGCACCCCCTGTCTGTTTTAAAAAAAAATCAAGGATGTAAAATGCATCCCCGAACCCATCCAGCTTAAGCCCCGCCCCCTCTCCCAGGTGGGTGGGGGGAAGGGGCTTAACGTGACGAGCCATGCGGCGAGAATGCCTTGCGGCAGGGGTACACACGGCGGAAGAGGGGGGCACCGTCACCACTCCCTGCCGCCCTTATGAGCACCAGTGGAGCTGCAACTGCTGCTTCCGATGCTGCTGCCATCACTTATCTGGATGGTAGGGTCCTGTAGGCTTCCACTTCGCTCCCCCTTAGACTTGGCTGTAGACACCGCCCCTCTGTGAATGTGGCACTGGGCCTCTGCAGCCTGCGCACGTGCCGCCGAACTTGACCCGAAGTGGGTGTTTTTCCAGGGCCAAAAACCCTTTCCAGCTGCACCTAATCAGTTTTCTTTTTCTCCCTGGGGCAAACCGTGGCCTACACCCGTCCTTCCTGCTGGCACGGCCTGCTGTGCTCGGATCGGTGAGCACAGCGGTCACGTAGGCAGCCATTCTTTTCAAACTTTCGCAGCGACTGGCTGCAAACGCCCTCCTACCCTGCCTGCTGCCGCTCAGGCCCCTGCGCGTTATGTCATGCGCAGGGGCGTGAGTAGCGCCTCTGTCCCGCCGCGACAAAAGCCCCACCTACCAAGACGCTGTCTCCCTCATCCGGCGGGGCCCCTTTAACTCAATTAAAAACAAATTTTGGGAAATCAGACTTGAATGATTTGAATAACAACAGTAATTCTATGTTTCAAATAAATAAAAAGATTTAGGAACTCCTGGATCAATAGAACTGATAGAGTGATGAAAATACTGACGTTTTTAAAAATAAATGTAAATTGAAATGTTAAAACTCAAATTACAGCAGAATCTGATTCGGCTGCCTAAGTGTGCTTCCCCAAGTCCTGTGTCCTGTGAAAATGTCACACACCGACCTTCCCTGACCACCTACCCCCACCCCCCCCCCCCCGGTATCCCTCTGTGATATCCATAGTCTTTTGTTTAGCCCAGTCACCTGCTCCTCAGTGCACGAGCTGAGGAGTGGGAGAATCTAAGAATAAACCTAGGGACGCCCCCAACCTAGGGCGGGCAGTTCCGGCCACGATCTCAGAGTGTGCGGTTGTGTTTGCCTTGTGCTGCGCGGCCTGCGCGCACAATATCACATTGGCGACGAGGTGGGGGTTCACCCTGCCTGCCACCACTCACCATTTTCTCCTCGAGGTGCTGCACGCTTCTCCACGTGGCGTGTGCATTTTCGTGGCCCGTCCAGCTCTCCGGCATTGTCTTCATCCTGCTGCCCGGACGTGCGACGCGGCTGCCTGGCCGTGGGGAGCCCAAGCAGTCCGACGAGCGCCTCCCACCGAGGCGACTGGGAGTCGGAGCCACGTTCCAGTATCTCTGGGCCATCCGCCCTTCAACAAGGCCATAACGTGCCGCGTCCGCTGCGCGGGCTGCCGCCCTCACCCCTCCCACTTCCCTGCGCGCGTGGAGCCGCTGCTCCGCGAGCAGGGCCTACAACCTCGCAGCGGAGCACGTGGAGCCGCCGCTCCATGCTCCTGCCGGCTGTGAGGCCACGTGGCACCACCGGCTCGCGTGGAGCTGCTGCTCCGCGAGCGCATCCTGCAAGTGCAGCCAAGCACGTGGAGCCGCTGCTCCATGCTCCTGGTGGCTGCCCCCTGTTGAGTCATCGCCCGCCCGCGTCGAGCCGCTGCTCCGCGAGTCGGGCCCCTATCCTGCATCCAACACGTTGAGCCGCTGCTCCGTGTTCCTCTCTTCATGGGGACAGCGCTGCGTGGAGCCGCTGCTCCGCAGCTCCCCTGCCCCCATTGCATTGCACGTTGAGCCGCCGCTCCGTGCACCTCGCCCCACGTGGAGCCGCTGCTCCGTGGGTGCCCACGCTGTGGCCGTGCTGCATTGCTGCCTAGCAGACCAGACCTACTACCTCCCGTAACTACCATTCGGGTAGTTACCTACATCCTCACCATCACCACCAGTGACAGTAAGATTGCATGTGCATGAGATTGCTAGAAGCTGTCCCCCTGCATGCGACAGTGATTGCCTCCCCCTGCATCTGTCGGGACTGTTTGCTGCACCTGTGCTGAGTATACCTCCTAGCCACCATGTCTGGGAATGATTCCCCACCTCCGCGTGATCGCTCTATAGTACAGAGCCCCTCTGTGTCCGCTGCCTCCCCGAGGTCATCTGCACACACTCCGGAGACGTGGGTTGATTCCGCTCTTGGCACTTTTATGAAACCATTTGATCCATACTCTCCGTCTGCTAACACTGCCATCAGGTGGGAGCTGTGGCTGCAGCAATTCGAGCTCCATGCTAAAAATAGAGGTGATCCCGAAAAATAAAGGACCCTGCTCTTACTCAACCTTGGCACCATGGCCCTGCGTCTATTCAATTCCCTCACCACCAGATGTCCTGACAATGACTACATTGCTGCAAGAACTGCATTGACCACCTATTTTAAACCACGGCTGAATGGTGACTACGAGAGATTTCAACTCAGCCTCGCCCGGCAGCGGCCCTCTGAGACACTCGATGCATTCCATGGCAGGCTACGTGAGATGGCCATAGGTTGTGCGTTTCCAGACGAAGAATTCTCAATTCGACAGCAGATTATTCATGGCATGTCCTCTGAGAAACTAAGAAAACAAATTCTCAGCACCACAGATATGCCCCTGGATGACATTCTAGACAAAGGCCGGCAAAGAGAACTGACTGATACCAGGGCAGCTGAAATGGAGGCCGCCATGAGCCGCCTCCCCATTGACAAGCCAGGTGACGCATCCATGGTAGCCGCCGTGTCGACCAACCATCCTGACCGCCAACAGTGGCGTGATAGACATGATCGACAAACTAACAAGCCCGTCAGCAAAGCCGAGACCGGCCCATGTCGCTGGTGTGGGGGCAACCAACATGGATGGTTCGCATGCCCTGCTCACGGCACCACGTGTCTCAAATGTGGGTGCAAGAACCACTTTGCGGCTGTCTGCAAGAACTCTGCCACTACCCACCACAGCCCGCCAAAAACATCATGTGACCAGAAAAGCGGTGCTGGGAGAGCCGATCGCCGGCCCTGGAAAGGGAAATCACAGGCACATGCGAGAGCTGTAGAGGGAGACGCGTGTGACAGCTCCACCAGTGAATCCTCAGATGAGGAAAGTTCTCCTGACGAGAAACCCCGCCGAAAGCACCACCACAGGTGGGGAAAAGCCCACTTGATCTCTGTCATCAAACCATCAAAGAAAGAAAAGAGGTCCCATACACGGTCTCAACCTTCGTGCATTGTCACATTAGATCAGGAACCAGTAAAAATGGTCGTGGACACAGGTGCCACAGTCAACGTCATGCCTGCCTCCAGGTTCAATAAACTGAACCCTCGCCCAGAGCTCCAATCAAAGACAGTAATGCTGTATATATATGGGAGTAAGAAGCCTCTGAATGTACGGGGCTCCTTCAAGCCTCTGATTCACTACAATGGACAATCTACATCAGCCCGCATATATGTTGTGGAAGCGGGTATCGACACCCTCCTCAGCTGCAAAACAGCTGAGCCCCTAAACATCATCAAGTTCACGTTCCAAGTGTCCTCTCGGAAGATTGAAACTCTCCTTGCTCGGCACCAAAAACTGTTCAATGGAATCGGATGTCTGAAAGGGAGAGTTGTGACTCTCCACATCGACCCGTCAGTTGAACCAAGAGCAGTCCGGCATAGAAGAGTCCCCTTCCATATGAGGGATGCCGTCAAGAAAGAACTACTAAAGCTGGAAGACGCACGTATCATCGAAAAAACATCAGGCCCCACCCCTTGGGTGTCTCCCCCAGACATTCCATGGCCAACCACATGGGGGCCCCCTCCCATCCCGGCAAGGCAGACCAGAGATTTAGGGATGGTCTTAAGCCACCATCTGGATGGGACAGCGCACGCTGCTGTCACGGCCAAAGCCTGCCACCACCACCTCAATTCGCTGGCTAGACTCTTCCCCATCCTAACCCTGCGCCAAAAGATACAACTTTATCAAGCAGCAGTAGGATCAAGATTGAACTATGGCCTGAACCTCATGCTGAGTGCCTCAAAGAAAACCATCTACACACTACAAAAAGTCCAGAACCGGGCAATCCGGATGCTGTTTGGCCTGAATAGACGAGAGCACATCAGCCAGTGGCGCAACAAACTGAAGTGGCTCAAGATCGAAGACCTCCTCAAGGTAAAACTGTGTGTCTGGCTCTGGAGGGCACAAAAAAACATGGGGCCAAAGTACACACACAATTGGACCCACCTTCCGAAGCAACCCAGACTCAGGAGGCCTCATCAAAGAGCGCAATTTGTCCTCCCTAAAGTAAAGAAAAGCAGAAAAGGAGGAGCCACTCTTGCCTTCAAAGGGGCTCAGATCTGGAACAAGCTCCCGGTGTGCATAAGAGTTATGGATTCCCTAGAGCACTTCAAATCAGCTGTGAAAGATCACTTCAGAGCTCTGGACACTCAGCATTCCAATGCCCAGCCGCATGAGTCGGCCCCAGAAAATTCGGCCACCACCCCCTCGCCAAGAAAACCAGCCTCACAAGGGAGAACAAAGAAGACCGGGCCACAAACCACGGTTTTAACTTCACCTCAGTCCGCCTCTTGTTCTACTACAGCAGCAGAACCAAACAATAACTCTTCCTACAGGGGAGTGCCAACAACCACAGCCGTAAGTCACACGGCTCCCATCAGGAGAGGCCTATGTACACCATCTCCCATCAGAAGAAACCTTCACCATCACACCGAGATGGCAGCCCGCAACAAAAAGGCCAACACGGACAGTAACGGCGTGTATTTACCTCGTAAAGTCCCTACCTAGATACCGGACCTGTAACATCCCGGGACAAACGACACTGAACAAGGCTACAACTCTGTCGTGTTGTCTTCGTTTTAACTAATTTTTTTTTTTTTTTGGTTTGTTTGTTCGCACTGGGAGAGCGGGGTCAGGGTGTTTGTCTTCAATGTTGTACACAGCGGTTCATATGCACCAGCGCGAACCGCTATATAAATGATTTTTAAATAAAAAATAAAATGGTCGTAACTGGAAAACTGAAACAACCAGATGCAGTACGACTCTGCATCGACATGCGCCTCCCAAATGTAGCCATTGGTCGTGAACGCCACATAATGCCAACGATCGACGAGATAATAGTCGACCTGACCGGCGCTCGAGTATTCAGCAAGTTAGACCTAAGATCTGGCTATCATCAGATCAAGCTGGCAAAGCAATCGAGATATATTACTACATTTACCACGCATTTAGGCCTAAGGAGATACAGACGGTTGAATTTCGGAATCTCATCTGCAGCAGAGATTTTCCAAAATGAAATCAAGAAAGTCATTCAAGACCTACCAGGGACTCTAAATGTCAGCGATGACATCCTCGTGTATGGTGCTAATCACGAAGAACACTTCGAGAGGTCCTCCAACGCTTAGAAGACTCAGGTCTGACGCTGCATGCCGAAAAATGTGAATATGAAAAGGCAGAACTTTCATTTTTTGGCTATGTATTCAACGACCAAGGGGTTGCTGCTGACCCCTCCAAAGTGAAAGATGTCAAATCCGCAGCCCCACCCAAGTCAGTGTCTGAAGTACGCAGTTTCCTAGGCATGGCTACGTATTGTGCACGGTTTATACCCAACCTTGCCACCATTGCCAGCCCCCTGAGGGAATTAACCTGCAAAGACTCACCATGGTTGTGGGGCCCAGCACAACAAACAGCGTTCGCCACCATCAAATCTGCTCTGCTAGATGACACCACGATGGCCTATTTTGACGTGGCGAAAACAACTGAACTGTTGGTCGACGCGAGCCCAGTAGGGCTGGGGGCTGTCCTCACGCAGCGAGACCGTCAAGGGACTGTCAGACCTATCGCGTTCGCTAGCAGAGCCCTCACAAAAACAGAAACTATGCCCACATAGAAAAGGAAGCGCTAGCGATACTATGGGGCTGCAGACATTTTCAAGTCTATCTTGTAGGTCACCCATTTGTTGTTTATACAGACCACAAGCCATTGGTATCAATATTCAAAGGGTCGGCATCCCACCCCCCTGCCAGAATTGAACGGTGGTTGCTACAATTACAGCATTTCGACATCACTGGATCTTATCGAGCAGGAGCCGATAATCCAGCAGACTATCTCTCGCGACACCCGAGAGACGCCACTCCAGCTGAGTGCACAGAAGCACGCGAAACGGAAGAACATGTCTGCACTGTTGTAGCCTGTGCCCGTCCACGAACCATCAAATTGAAAGAAATAATCGAACATACCGAGAGGGACCAGTGCCTCCAACTAACCATCACAGCCATTCGATCAGGAGAGTGGAAACACTTCCTTCAACACTGCTCAAGTCGAACTGCTGAAGCACAGGAGTTGTTAAATGGACTTTTCACGATACGATCTGAATTATCCATCTCGTCTGAAGGACTGATCCTGTGAGGTCACTGTATCGTAGTGCCCCTAGACCTCATTCCACGAGTACTGATGTTGGCACATGATGGTCACCAAGGCATAACCAAATCACTAGCGTTCCTCAGAAACAGGATGTGGCTTCCCAACATGAAATCAAAGATAGAACAACTAGTGCAGGGATGCGTCGCATGCCAGGCCACAGGAAAGATAAACAAACCTGACCCGATTGCATCGTGTGAATGCAGTTCTACCAGATGGGACGCTGTGTCAATTGACTTCTGCTCTATCCAAAATGATTCGTATCTTCTAGTGGCGATCGACGAATTCACCCGTTACCCAGAAGTCGAGCCAGTGACGTAGACAGATGCCAAATCAGTCATAATCGCCCTAGAAAAGATGTTCGCAGTTCACGGAATACCCAATACCATCAAAAGTGACAATGGACCCCCGTTTAAAAGTAAAGACTTAAAAGAATTTTTTGAAAGTAATTCCATCAAACATCACCGGATCACGCCCTATTGGCCGCAGGCCAACGGTGACGCTGAGAGGTTCATGGCGTCCTTGAACAAAACGATACGCATAGCAAAACTCCAGCAAGTGCCGTGGCTAGCAGAAGTATACCGGTTCCTCAGAACATACCGAATGACGCCCCACTCTTCCACCCAGGTGGCACCTGCCGAATTAATGTTCAGTGTACCGGGCCAAGGGAGTCTTCCTCTTTCCAGTGCGTGGACACCGCCGATAACAGATGACGGAGAAGTCGAAAGATGAAGGAAGAGGCACAACCAGTAGGAGAGGGACACCCGTCATGCAAAAGACAACAACATTGACATAGGGGACCAAGTGCTAATCCAAAATCAGCATCATACGTCAAAACTAGACCCCAATTTTGAGCCAGTACCCTGGGAAGTCACTGGAAAAAAACACACTATGGTGACTTCCAGGAGAGGAAGTAACCAAGTAACAAGAAATGCATCAACCTTCAAGAAACTCAAAAGAAACATGTGGGAACAAACTCAGATGAGAACACCGATGAGAAACTCAGACCCTGAAGTGACCACTAGTCCTCAAGGGAAGCATGGAGAACAAGATACCAACATAGCCCACTCTCCGTCGCACCCTGCTAGTGAGTCACCAATCATAGAAGAGACTGGGGATCAAGAAGAGAACTCTGATACCACTACACAGAGGAATTCCGCCAATAGCAGATACCACCTCAGAGAGCGTGTTAATCCTCCCAAGAGACTGCAAGGCTATGTGCTAGATGGCATATACATGAAAACAGTCTAAAGTGTTTGCTTCCTATTGGTTTGGGAGGAGATGTGATATCCATAGTCTTTTGTTTAGCACAGTCACCTACTCCTCAGTGCACGAGCTGAGGAGTAGGAGGATCTAATAATAAACCTAGGAACGCCCCCGACCTAGGGCGGGCAGTTCCGGCCAAGCTACCAGAGTGTGCGGTTGTGTTTGTCCTGCGCTGTGCGGCCTGCGCGCTATATATCACATTGGCGACGAGGTGGGGGATCACCCTGTCTGCCACCACTGACCGCCTTATCTTCAAGGTGCTGCACGCTTCACCCATGTGTTGTGTGTTCTTT
>JAVSBX010459455.1:0-12290 GCA_033119125.1 Desmognathus anicetus
CTCTTAAAGGGGTATTAACCCTTTTTTCCTTTTTGTCTCCTTCTCTCCAGCAAACCCATCGCTATCCCCCGGAGGGGGTTGCACTGCTGCTACCGGGCGTTGGGTCACCCCCTCTTGTGTTGTCTCAAGTACAGGGGGGTGACTAGACGCTGGGGAATGGTGGAATATCGTCGCTCACACGACCAGGCCTAACAGTTGCCAGTGGTTAAGAAGGAGGATGTCTCTGTACACCCAGGGAGCCCTGAACCGGCTTGCCCAGTCTCCCAAAGAAGAGTTGCTACGGTTTTGGCGACAGAGGGACATCCTCATTGACTCCAGACCACGTGGCTGAAAGTGCAAGCTCTTGAATGGGTCAGGCAGAACATGGGGCCTGCCCAGTGTCGAGAGGGTGCCCCAGAGGGCACCCCCAGAACCAGCCCAGTCCTTGACCATCCTGCCCCGACTGGGTAGAGGGTCATTCAGCCTCTCCAGTAGGAGAGGGCTACATCTGTGACTGCTCGGGTCATTCCAGGCTCCCAGCATGGATGGGGCCCCGCACCAAGACCCCAGCCACAATCAGGCTGGTCCTCCTCTGATGAAGATAGAATCATTAGAACTCCAGTCCGGACCAGCCCAGCACCAAGTCCAGGAGGCCTATCATGAGTGCAATCCCAGACCAAAGAATCCTATGTAGGAGGGTACTCCACTCCAGCAGGAGATCCATGATGAAAGCATTCTGCGGCCTACAAGTGTGCCCGACAGCCTGCTTGTCAAAGCCTACTACTACCCTCTGGAGGATCCAGCAAATTTTCTCAACCCAGGATGGAGCAAAACCTTTCCTGGGTTCGCCCTGCTTCAATAGCAAACCGCTGGACCATCAGGGGATTGGAGGTCTGGGGTAAAGACAGGCATCTCCGGCCCCCACCTCCACCAGGATTCCTTCCAGGGGCAAATTGGGCTCCTGAGCTTCCTGCAACATTTGTTCAAACACCTGCACCCTTTTCCAATGCATCACTTCTACAGCAGCAGCTGAAGGTAGAGCATGGTAAGTTATACGAGCAACAAAAGAAGCGTGAAGTGCAGGAGAAACTTCTTCAACTTCAGTTGGACTCTGTACTTTGACCCTCTGGCACAGGAGGGGTGGTCGTACCCGTGGAGCCTGTTGTAGGGTGAGAACCCAGGGACTCTCCCCTGATCAGAACCGAAGGGCACCTCACCCAGCCATGGACTGAAGGTGACGACCTGCTAGAGTACCTGGAGTTATTCGAAAACATGTATGCTGCGGTTAGGTTTGCTGCCTGCGAGCAAGGATTAACCTTAGTCAGCCTTTTGACTGGAAAAACCAAGAAAGCCACCGAAAGAAATGCTTACTGACTACACGAACATTCGTGCATTTCTGCACAAATATTTTGACTATAAAGCGGATACTTTTCGTGTGGCTTTTCACAGTCAGCTTCATGCAGAGCCCAACTCCGATCCTGCCATGGTGAGGTTCTGGGAGAGAACCTGGGGCTGTTGGATGGCACCTGAGCAATCCACTACTGAAGCAGATGTTAAAGATGTGTGAATCCGTGAAGTGCTAGGTAGAGCTGCTCCAAACCCTTTGAAAGTTGTCCTTCTTGATGAGGGAATGCTTACTGTCACAGAGGCAGCTGTAAAAACTCACAATTGGGAGAAAAACTGAACCAGATTGAGAGCTGAATCTTCTCTCGCAAAGATTAATAAAAATGATAAGAGTGACAAGTCTGGGGGAGGGGGAAATTCCTGTATTAATGCAAATTACTCCCAGTCCTCCAAAACTACATCACAGAATTGCTCCAAGAACAGTGGAGGGAAAGGAGGATCCAGATCTGGCAACACCCAAGCTCCTGGTAAGTCCACTTCTGCCATTGGGAAGGGCGAGAATCAGGACCCAGTTAAGGGGGACCAGCTTGTCCTAGTAAGGGTACTCCCAGTCAACCGCTGGGTGGGAAGCCTCCAGTGGGGTCCAAGTGTTATGTATGTGGAAAGTCTGACCATTTTAAAGCAGACTGCCCAGCCATTAAGGCAAAGGGCACAACAACAAAGGGTAAACTCCATTGCTGAGACTGAGAACAGTGGGGCTAGTGAACATATATCTTCCATTTCCCAAAGATCTAAGGGGAGAAGGATCTTCACCCCCTTCTTCAGAAAGAGATTGTGGATCTCTCTCAGAATGGCACCCCAATTAGAGCACTCGCAGACTCTGGGGCCTCTATCACCTGTCAGGGAGGAAGGTGTTAAACCTGAGCAACTGACAGGTGAAATAGTCCATGTGGTTTATGCAGCTGGCCACCAGGGAGATGTGCCCCTCGCCAGTGTCAACCTCAGCTTGGAAGGCGACGAAGGACCAGAGGGTATTCTTCGTAGAGTAGGGGTGTGAAAAACCCAGAAGCTGGACTGTTACCTGTGCATTTACTACCTCAATGAGATGACCAGGGCACGGGCCAAGAAGGAAGCCACGGCAAGCTTAAAGCTACCATGCCCTCTGAGGTTCCCTCCTCAGGGGGTCCTCCTTCAGAGGTACCCTGGGAGCCTCCTGGGAAAGGTGAGCCCACCCCAGTAACTTTTGGCTGGGGTGTCTCACCTGATTCTGTGACCACTCCACAGAGTCAATAGTGGACTCTGTGGAGTGGTCACAGGGTTTAGATTCTATGGCCCTGTAGACTCCAGGCACCCTGGAGCTCCATGACCCCATTGCTTTTAAAGAAGCATTGGGGGCTAGCTCTTCCTTGTCCAAACTTAGGGCTGAGGCTTTTCCTCAGAAACCTAAGCTGGAAGAGCTGAGAGATCCTACACCAGGGTATATGGTGTACTAGAAGGGTTTGTTCTATAGTGAGCTCACCAGCAAATCCCTGCCTGGCCCCAGTCACAGACTTGTGCTCCCTCTCGCTTATCGTGGTGTGTGGTTGAGGTTGGGTCATGAAAGCCCCACTGCTGGTCAGCTTGGTCTGACCAAGGCCAGGATTCTCAACAGTTTTTATTGGCCTACCACATCAAAGGATATGGAGACTTTTGTGTGAACATGCAACATGTGCCAAACCTCATGAAAATCAGAAGGTAAGACCAAAGCCCCTTTGGCACCCCTCCCTGTGTTGGACACTCCATTCCAGAGAGTAGGAATGGATATCATGGGCTCCATTACCCCTACTTATTCTGGTTGTAAGCAGTATATACTGGTGGTGGTAGACAATGCCACTAGGTACCCAGAAGTAGTGGCACTGAGATCAATCACCACCAAGTTGGTGGCTGAAGTCTTAATGGGAATCTTCTCTAGGGTCGGTTTCCCAGATGAGGTGAACTCAGATAGGGGACTCCAATTTGTGAGTTTAAAAAATCCATTCACTCTGCCACATTAGTGGTGTTCAGCACAGGCCCTCCACTTCCTACCACCCTGAGACAATGGGCTCTGTGAGAGGTTCAATGGAACCTTCAAGAGTATGCTGCTGGCTTTTATAGAGCAGCATGAGAGACCGTGGGAAAATATCTCCCCTATCTCCTGTTTGCCTATAGGGATGTCCCTCGGGAATCTACAGGGTTTAGCCCCTTTGAGTTACTCTATGGCTGGAGAGTAAAGAGGTCCCTCCAACTCGTTAAAGAGGCTTCAGAGGGAAAGCAGACTCAGGAAGGGCAAGCCATGGTGCCTTATGTGCTTAACCGTAGGGAAAAACTCTGAGTGTTTGCAGCTCTCCCCGGAGAACTTAGCATCCACTCAGAAGCATCAGAAACAGTGCTGTGACCACTAGGCCAGAGTGAGCTCCTATCAGGAGGGCCAGGAGGTGCTACTGTTAGTACCTGTCAAGCAGAATAACATGTTAGCTGCTTGGACATGGCCTTACGAAGTTGTCAGAAAGCTCAATGAGGCCAACTATGTAATTGAGTGAACAGATAAATCAGGTTCACACAGTTCTCTATTCACCTACCATGTTAATATGAGGACTGAGTTCACCATGTCTATCTGTGAACCTGACACTTTGCTTGAGGGGGCTAGAAGGTATTCCTGATCTCTTGCAAACTTGTCAAGAGACTTCTGTTTTGGACACTAAACAGCTGTCAGCTGAACTTGGTGACCAACAGAAGCAGGACCTTCTCCAGGTTCTCTCTTCTTCAAATGCACCTTCTCCAGCTTACCTGGAGTGGTGAAGGGGATAGAAAACGATGTGAACACAGGATATTATGTCCCCATCCGTACTTCACCCTACAGGGTCAGCCCTGCAGTGGGTGACAGTATTAGGAAGGAGGTGAGTGAGATGTTGGCGATGGATATCATTGAGATTTCCACTTCAGAGTGGGCCAGCCCCATTGTACTCGTACAGAAAAAGGATCAGCGTACCAGATTCTGTACTTACTACAGGAGGCTGAATCTCATGACCATGGGCGTCCACAGGGGGGGGCAAAGGGGGCAGCTGCCCCCCCTGGCTCCCAGGGTCAGAAGATGGGCTAGACTGACCTTGGACACATTCTTTGTATGTACATTGTTTTCCCTATAGCTAAATCGCTTACTGAGGACTAAGGCCATGTGAAACAGCAGTGAATTTCATTACACAGCTGGCAATCGCAGAAGAGATTATACTGTTAAACAGGTCGAATTTGACGTTTGTGTGCTATTTCTTAATAGGTACTGTTTTGGCAATTTTTGTGCATTATTCTACTTGCAAAATGCACAGTTTGGCCCCATTTAAATTCATTTTTTCAAAATTTTCTTGGGGTAAAAAAACTGCAAAATAAAACGTGCTCACTCGCTACGCTCGCTCGCTGACCTTTTTGAAAATTGTATGTTTAGCTATTGCCTCTGAAAATTTTGCCCCCCCCTGGAAAAAATCCTGCGGACGCCCATGCTCATGACCTAAAATGAGGCCCAGGATTGATGATAGCCTGGATAAAATTGGACCCTCCATGTTACTGGCAAGTTTCTTTGGCAGAGTGAGCTAAAGAACGCTCTGCCTTCACTTGTCCAGAGGGATTATTCCAGTATAGGGTTATGCACTTTGGAATGAAAAATGCCCCATCCACCTTCCAACATTTAATTAATTCAATCCTGAGAGGATGTTGGGTCTACCGGGACTTGGAAGAGAGAGAGGAATATGAAACCCACCTCACACTCCCATGCCAGTCCCTTGGACTGCACATAGGAGAAAAAGGGGGTTCTGGCAAGGAACCAGTGAACATCCTGGAAGTCAGCACCTGCAACGATAAGAACATGATACATAGTGTTAGATAGAGTCTTTATGTTGGGAAGGTTCCAGGACTTAGGCTTCAGAACTGATAACATGTTCACCAATGAGAACCCCCAGTATAGCATACCAGGGGCGACTATAACTTGTCTGAGAGGCCACCTCAACAGCATGATGGGAGGGCGTGCCATTCTCATAGTCAGGAAGCAGGCAGAGGTCATTATGGGGTATCTGAGAGGCAATGGTACAGGCAAGGACTAGGCATAGACAAGACAAGGCAGGCAGGGTCAGCAACAGGAGTCAGAAGGGTAGAAGTACAGACAAGGACTAAGCAAGACAAGTCACAATGCAGGCTGGGGTCAGGCAACACTAATTGAGTCAGACAGGATACTCCCTATAGGAGTCAGGACAGAACAAGAGTACAAGCACCAGGCTTGACTTTACCAAAGCAACAGTACAGACAAGGATAAGGCCAAAATCAGAACCTAAACCAAGCAGAGGTCAGCATCAGGAAGTCAGTCAGAGCCAAGCAGAGTCACAGACAAGGATTCAGCATTCTCAGGTCACGTCATAAGCAGGAGTCAGTAGCCAGGAGGTCCTTGCGATCCGGTTGATCAGAACTGACTAGGTTAGCTAGCAGCTTCCTTATATACTGTGAGAATCATGGGCAGAGACAACAGACTCACTAGGCAGGAAATTACTCAGCAATAGCAACCAATGTAGGACTAGCAGGTTAGCATAGTTAGCACTGGAGCATGGACGGCCATCTTGAGCTAGTCACTTAGTATAGGAAGTAGACTGCAGCATAGGCATAGGCAAGGGACTAGTCAGTCAGTAAGCTTAGGCATAGGCATAGACAAGGGACTTCTAGTCCGGCAATGTAATACCTAGAATGGCGGCATCCATTAGCCAGATAACTTAGGGTTCGGGCCGGAAACCTGGCTACCTTACCGGCATCTTACCAGTTCTGAGGTCCGGAACGAGGCCAAAATGAGGGCAGAGGAGCGAATCCTAATAGAGGACTGGTGACTTTTGCCCTGGCTTACATAGATGACATTGCCATCTTCAGCTAGGACTGGAAATCTCAATTGTCACACATTTCTGCAGTAATGACCAGACACCAGGAGTGTGGCAGTTAAGGTGCAGAAATGCCTGTTTACACAAGGTGAAGTTGACACCTTGGGTACTGTGTAAGTAAGGGCCACTTTAGTCCTTTACAGGCTAAGGTGGATGCCATCCAAGCTTGGCCTGTCCCTTCCACATAGAATCAGGTTAGAGCCTTCTTGGGGACAGCCGTCTACTATCATAGCTTTGTACCTACCTATTCCACCATAGGAGTTCCACTCACTCGGCTGCTGGTGAAAAAGGCTCCCAGAAGGGTTAGCTGGACCGATGAGTGCCAAAAAGCCTTTGACGCCCTTAAAAAGATTGTGTGCTGAGTCAGTGCTCACTAGTCCTGACCCCTTCAAAACTTTCTATGTTCAGACGGATGCATTTGATGTGGGAATTGGTGCTGTCCTCAGTCAACAGTGCGATGAAGCGTGGGACAGACTGATTGTGTTTCCAGAAAGTTCCTCCCTAGAGAACAGAAGTGGTCGAATGCAGAGAGGGAGTGCCTTGTGGTTGTTTGGGTACTTTAGAAACTCCAGCCATACTTGTATGGAGTTCCTTTCGTGGTCCAAACATACCACAACCCTCTGACCTTCTTGCATTCTCAGGGAGGTGCTTCAGGGAAGCTGTTGCGGTGGTGTTTGGCTCTCCAGAATTACCAATTCGAGGTCCAGTATAGATCTGGTGCCAAGAATGGTAATGCTGATGGATTGTCCAGGATGACATTTGCCGACACTGCATAGAGAGAGAGCTAGAACTTCCATGTGTTTTAATGATTGTGCAAATGCCGAACCTGCTACTACCCTGGGCTTTCGTCACACCCACTATCTCCAAAAAGGACTTCCAGCACTCCCCAAGCAATAAGATCTTCGGAGCCTTAATTCCAAGTCTCAGAGAGATTGATCCCTAACCACCAGGGGCAGCAAGTATATCAGTCCCTATTAAGCCTAGTGATCCTGACCCAATTTTCTGCATATACAGCTACCTCTTTTAGTCGTATCTTTTTAAAGTATTTGGGGTCACCAAACTACATAGGCTTCAGGCGCCACAAAATATACATAAAAGTTGGAGCTGGCCTAGCCTCATCCAATAACATTATAATTCCTTCTAGGTGTGCCGACCAATTGTACATCTCAAAGTTACTGTAGAGAGGTATAAACCTCCTTCCGTGCACTCACTGAGAGTATTATCTCAAATCGTTATAAATGAAAATCAAGACCAAGTATAAATGTACATGACAACTCTAAGTTTTAGAAAAAATTTTGATACTTTTTTATTATTGTTGCATTAAATCATCATTATACTTCCCTAACATCTTCCCTGTCGCCTATTGGACAGACTAATCTATACAACTACCAGAAAATTTTCTTTCTAACAGTCAATTGTTTCTCTAGCGCTACTGAAATGTAAGACATGTTCTTTTAATCCCATCTTTCAGTATATTCTGACGCGTTTCGGGGTGTGAACCCCATCCTCTGAGAAAGCGCTGTCGTTTATAAAAAAATATGTACCTTTATAGAAAAGAAAACAAAAGTATACAAGACACTCAATTAGTTCTCCAATCATCAAAATATCTTAATCACATAATAAATTCATTCAGAAATCTATTTTACATAAATGCATCTCAATTCTTGACAGTTAAGCACAGAAAAAGTAAACATGCAGGAAACAAATAAAGAAGGGGGGGGGAGTTCCTTCAATAACATAGGCAATATCTACCAATCAATCAATTAGAATGACATTATGACATATCCTGTAATCAATTTGCGATGAAACTACACATCTATCATCTGTTTAATTTACATACACAGGCCACAATGTATTATAAATAAGTTCCTAGTCAGAATGACTGTTCATTTAAGTCTAAACATGCACCTTTCTAGAGGAAAGGCAGCCTAAAAAATGTAAACCATCGACTATTCCCTACTCAAAAAAAGCCTAATTTACAAAAAACTATGAATTAATGAGAGAACTGCCTGAGCCGGACAAGTGTCAAGAGAAGGGGAGGGAACCTCCTCTTCCAAGGCACCACGTCCGGCCCTAGGCAGTTAAAAAAGAGGGGGACACATGAGAGCAAGAGCTCCCGCATGTCTGGGAGTAGAAAAACTAAGATAAGAACTGAAGTCAATAGATCATAACTGTTAATACTCTTCCCAAAATAATAACATCAGTTTCGACATACAGCGAAACAAAAATTGAAAACATACCAAAGATACAATGTATCCTCTCCTCCAACCCGCAACTAAGAATTCTCTACCATCTCACAATTGTGGGACGATATCCCAACTCCTCATGTATCTCCAGTCATTCACGTCTTGAGAAGTGCGTTAATCTGTAAGTCATTGAAAAAGCCAGAAACTTGTCAAAGCCTCACACCTCACACGAGTAAACCATTTAAAATATCAATAGAACGTAACCCACTCACCAGATCAAAGAAAGGAGAGATTCACTGCGTAACAAACGTCCCTTTGTGTGAACTCGTTATAGGTGCGGTGCGAATACTATACACGTGTAGTTGCCCACTGATTTTCTATTAACCAAAAAATGAAAAGAAAAAATGTCACTGCATCTTTCCTCCATTTGCAGCCCAATCACCATGTCTAACAGTAGATGGTAAACTTATCAAAACAACTTACCACAATGCCCGCGCCTCTATTTCACTGTACGCCTGTTCCAGACTGCCGCTGTCAGCCCTCTGGAACCTCGGGGGAAATAAACAAGAAACCCGAGCGGTAAATATACCTTCGTTTGATTGGCACCGGCTGAATCCTCTGTCTCTCCTAATCAACCCACCAACCGTCCTGGAGAATGAAGTTCCTTGCATCACTCAAGAAATCCATACGACTAAACACCACTTTAATCACGTAACAGTTAAAAGGTCCAGAATGATGCAATTTAAAACCATATGCGTAGCCAGAAAGTGTATATCCTTGATCCACAAATTCATATACACACATACACTGTTGATTACGTAGTAATAAACCAAGAAGGAAAGAACTTCTATTAATTCTAAAGCATCGTATGATGCAACATGCAATGTGGGACTAGAAGTCACACCACCATCCATTCAATTAATTACTTAAGAGGCACCTTGCCGTAACACCTCACACTAATGAACCATTTGAAATGTTAATGAAGCGTAACCCACTCACCATAAACACGGGAGGGGGAGGAATTCACTGCAAAACAAACGTCCCTTTGTTTCAACTTGTTTAAGGTGCGGTGCGTGATCTACACACGTGCAGTCGCCCACTGTTTTTCTGATCAGCAAACTTACTAAAAATGGAAGGAAAGAATATGACTATATCTTCCCTCTATTTGAAGCCAAATCGCCGTGTCGAACAAACAATAATTCACCTGTTAAACAACTTACCAAAATTGCCGCGTCTCTATTTTACCGAACACCCGTTCCTGACTGCCGTCGTCAGCCCTCTGAAACCTCGGAGGAAATGAACAAGACACCCGCGCGGTAAATATACCTTCATTAATGAGTCCCAGCTGGGACTCATTAATGAAGGTATATTTACCGCGTGGGTGTCTTGTTAATGAAGCGTAACCCACTCACCATAAACACCATACCTTCATTAATGAGTCCCAGCTGGGACTCATTAATGAAGGTATATTTATCGCACGGGTGTCTTGTTCATATCTCCTTAGACACCCGTCCCCGATTTGCACCAATTGTGGCTTGAAGGTTATGACATATTGATCTAATCCCTAAATATGTGGTTTCTTCTACTACCTTTATTACATAATTCTGTGGTTGATTTCAGGACATTACCTCAGTTTTTTCTTGGTTAAGCAAATACACCGACACAGGCCCAAACTTATTTGCTTTGATATCAAGGTCATGCAGTCCTGTGGTAATAATGGCTATATCATCAGCGTACATTGCCAAGGGTGACTTTAAAACCCAGGCATCTCCATCGATGGAGCAATCAAGGAAAGCTGCAGCCTTGCCGGCAATGGCTCTATATACAGTGCATACAGGAAAGGGGACATCCCTGCCATGTTCCCCTCCGAATATTAAACTTTGAGGATATAATACCATTAACAAAAGTTAGTGACTGGGGCCTGAGATATAATTTAGCAATTGCTTGCATAAATGGATGAGGTATTTTCAAAATGTTCGTAACCATCCAGAGAAAACCCCTACCCAGAGAATGGTCCCCCCCCATTTCATCTGAACGTGCACCACAATAAGCAATGCGCTTTCTGACAAACTGAGTAAAATCAAAAAGAATATTACCAACAAACGGATAGCACGTAGTCCTCCTGATCAAAATGATCAAAACTGCCTCTCTGACACATCATGACTATCACTGAACTCCCTCTTTGACGTACCCTCTCAATCAATGACCTTCTCATTTACAAAAGTCACTGAGAAGGATGTGACCAAAGTCATCAATGAGCTTAAGGCAACTAACTGTACGCTGGATGTGTGCCATGGAAAGATTATCAAATAATACTGTCCCTTACTTGTCAAGGTCATAACAGCCATCATCAATAAGTCACTTTCCACTGGTTTAATCCCTGATACTTTAAAACACATTAGTATCACCCCCCCTTTTGAAAGCTGTCATTGGATCCATATGACCCAAAACACTATCGCCCTATAACCAATTTCAGCTTCTTACTAAAGATCCTTGACAAAATAGTATATATTTAGCTTCAAAAATGTGTCCTGGATGATAATCTCCTTGGGAAAGACCAGTCAGGTTTCAGACCTAGGCACAGCACTGAGACAAGTATGCTCAATATTCAGTCGACTATTTTGGATATCATGTATCAGGGTAAAGCTGGCCTGCTGTTTTTTTTGGACCTCTCAGTGGCCTTTGATGTCCTTGACCATGTTATTCTTCTTAAAAGACTCGCAGACAAAACGACACATGATTGGTTTCGATCATGCTTAAGCAATCATACCGCTTCTATTGTCATTGACCAAGCACAACCGGCTTCAGTCAGGATTGAATAGGGAGTGCCCCAGGGGGCGGGTCTCCCGCCACTCCTGGTCAACCTTTACATAAAGCCTTTGCACAATCTTTTGGTCTCGGAAGGACTTCTCTTTCAAAACTATGCTGACGACACACAGGTAGTGGTCGAACTCTCGGGCGTTTACTCTAATGACGTAGCCAGGGTAAATGAGATTTTCAATAAAATTGCCAACTGGATGACTGACTGCTGGCTCTGTTTGAACAGCGAAAAAACAGAGCTGCTTCTTCTAGCCACTTCAAATATCTGAAATAAACTAGGCACTGAATACAGTTCTTTTTTAATTGATCAACATATAATACAATACCTGTAAAAACCAAAGCTAAATCTCTATGAATTGTCCTTAATCCTAACATGGATATGTCTGCACACAACTCCTACATGGTCGGCATGTCTCATTACTACATCAAGCTCCTCCGGCAAATTCAGCCTTTTTTTGTCTGATCATGACAGTGCGACCGTGGCTACGGCTATTGTGCGCTCCAAGTTAGATTATCTTAATTCCCTGCTGTTGGGTGCTTCTCTCAAGGAACTGAAAAGACTTCAAACTGTGCAGCTCGTCTTGTGGCCAGAGTGTCCCGTAGGGATCATATCACCCCTGTTCTACGGTCCCTTCACTGGATCCCTGTCAGATCAAGAATCAAGTTCACAGCTTTGTCTGTCGTACATAAATGCATCCAGGGTACAGCTCCAGCCTATCTTATGGACAGAATTCATGTATGCTCAGAAGGAAAGAACCTGATATCGGCCAGATATCGGCCAGACGTTTCAACCGTGCACGAGCAGCAGGCTGCACTGTAAGGACAGTCTGTCTTGTATGAGTGGACTTTTCATTTTTTTTGCCAGCTAGGGGCCAAATGGACCCCTAGGCTGGGCGAATGTGTGTGAAGAATAGGGGTTAGGGTGCTCCCTGGGTGCCCCTAGTCGCTGCAGGGGTCGTGTGCGACCCCTGGTACAGCATGGTAAGGTGGGGAGGGTCCTCGGGAGGGTCCTACGATGTCCATAGGTACCGGTAAC
>JAVSBX010460557.1:0-12287 GCA_033119125.1 Desmognathus anicetus
AAATATGTACCATTTGATTGTAACATATTGGAAATTATGTAAGGTCACATGACCCAATTTCGACCAATAGGAAACCTCCATTTCAGAATGGGGTTTCATAAATATATAGATATATATATATATATATATATATATATATATAGTGCTCATTGCGGCGGCAGCAGTTTCATGGCACTGTCCTTCGCCCTCGGACACAGGATAGTTTTACGCATTTTTTATCCTTAGTTAATTATCCTTACCTCAGGCCATTAAATTCCTGCCTTCAGCCACTGCTCTAGTCTGAGCCACTCTCGCTAGGATGGTATTCCCTGCTAGCACGGGATTTCACTGCACGTTCTCAAAGCCCAGTGCCCTCAATCTTCACTTATTAACCCTCATGTTACCCCTTCCTCAAAAGGGAGCCAGTATCAGAACAGACACCAACACATTCGTTCGTACGTCCAGCTACCCATCGGCCAGTTACCCTTCCTTCTTTACACACCCAGCTTTCAGTTACTCACGAAGCGCCAGCAATCGCTCTACCTCATACATCCCGTTTCCCACTAATGAGCCAAAATACTGTGTGCTGTTAGTATACTGCTCTTTAAAGGAGGTTATTCTGATTTTATAACATCTATATGGTGGCAGAGTGTCTTGGGTCGTGGGCAAGGGTCGTTAGTTCTTGTGAAGTGCCTTTGTTCTTTGTTGCATTCTTACCCCTATGATGGTTATTGTGTTACTCTCTTCTAGAAAGGAAGAGCCAAGCTTTAGTGCTTTTTTTGAAGGCTTTGGGATCGTCCTGCTCTGATGGATTTTGGGATTTCCTTCCATATTTTGGTGGGCCTGGAAGGAGATGGTGGCTTCGCCCATTCTGACAGTTCTGACTCTGGGCACGACTTTGTTGGCATTCCTTAGCCTTCTATGGAATACTTTCCATTTTATCTTCTCTGCGAGGTATGCCGGGCCATTGTTCCTGGTCGCTTGGTGTGCAATTTTGAAGGTTATTCTCCGGTTTGCGGGCAACCAGTGAAGTGGTGATTTGTTCCCTTGGTGGAGTTTTTGTGATCATTCTTGCCCCGCGTTATGAACTGCAGGATTTTGGTGCATTCCACAGGTGCACCCGCATAGAATCCATTAGCATAATCTAGTTTGCTGAGCACCACCAGCGCCATGACTGCAGTGACCTGTTGCGAGGTTAGGCAGTATGGTTCTCAGTGTTTTTAGGCTGGAAAAGCAAACTCTAGATGTTTCTTTCGCTGGTTTAAGTGAATTGTGAACCCAGATTAGTAGGTATAGCCGTGGTCCCATGTACTACACTTCTCATATGACCCATGTAGTCCCATGTACTGAACAGCTCATTATAAGACCCACTGCAGTGGTTTAAGAATGCACAACTTGGGTCCCATGTACTAAATGGCTGCCAGGTGACACATTGTACTGGTTAGTAGACTGAATTACTCTACTCCCAAGTAATAAACTGCTGATTATATGACCCACTTTATTGACTGGAAAAGACAAAACTGAGGTCGTCCGGCTACAATACTCTGGTCCCAAGTAACAAAATGCTTGCGTGAAGAATACATACCCTGGATGTCGTATACTAAACGGCTCCCAGCTGACCCACTGTATTGGTTAGTAGACTACAATACTCCGGTCCCATGTACTAAACTGTGCATTATATGACCTGTTTTATTATTGGAAATCGTAAAACTGAGGCCTCCCTACCAAATGTTCTCTCTTCTAAATGTTCTGCATCCACTTGTTGCTCTTGCCAATGTGCAGCACTATCGGGTTCATTCGGCTAAATGGCTACGCCCCGGGCGCCTTAGGCACCCAGTGCTTGGATCAGGTCCGCATGCATTCAATGATCACTGCAGTCTAGGGTTGTAATTGGTTTCCCTGGATGTGCGTGTCACTGGCCCCTCCAACTGCTCATTCCTTCTACATGGTGGCAATAGCCATGCACTAAGGGCTATGGGAACTAAGCACCGTTAGGCACTATTCCCCATTAACTCACCTTAGCACTGCTAGTTGCAATTACCAGATTGCCAATGGCCCACACGTTATGTAATGCAAGTAATTGCCATCCAATACAATGTAGTGTGGGAATTATATGCTACCTTAAGCCGGGTATGGACACCCATTAGACTGTAGTGTATTATTCTTTATGGCTCCAAAGTGTATGGCACACAAGAGAATAGTAAGGCATGTTCTAAACTAGAATTACAACCAGCTGATCTATGGTGAAATTGCTGTTCTGGGAAGACTCAGTAGCATAGGATTAGCTGGCAGTGTTTTTTTTTTGTTCGAGCTTCTACCACCCCTTCTCTCCCCATTCCCGCCCCCTTCTGACACCTACAGTTGACTGCCTCAACATGACGGCAGGCTCAAGGGATCAGACGATTCAGATAGAGGTAAGCTGGCCAGTTGAGGTACGACGTACATGCTTTATTCTCCCCAATATGTCTATCGGGGGTGGCGCAAACAGTTGGTCCACGCAGCACGTAGCATGAGCTATTGAGACATGGCGGCACTCCCAGTAAACGGAGTGTACACCAAATAACCTTAGGCTTAGACAGGCCTCGGCATGTCGATATGTCACGGCAGAAGCACTTGACGGATCAGTAGTTTAGTGGGCGACAACCCGTGAGCTGCCTTTTTATCTGCGCCCTTCATCCTATTGAGCTCACAACTTAGTCCGCTTTCTTACGTGGTGAGACGTTCCTGCTCTGACACGCTTAATTGCAAGAAGGTGGGGGTGCTCTCTCGTCGCCCCACTTCCCCTATGCGAACCTGCTCAAGATTAAAGGCAGGGATCTAGTTAATTTATGTATTATAAAGGTCTAGCCTCCAATTTAATGCATGTCTAAAGCAAGCGGTTTGTCATGCTATGCGGCTTCCTTTTATAGGTCCGAGGTTGATGAGCATCCCCGAGAGGCGGCTGTAGCTGAATAGGGGGCTAAACAAATACCTCGTAACATAACATTTGCCTATCGCATTCCATCTGGTCTCCATACTGTCCATTCCTCACATGGGTTCAATAATTATTGCTTGCATTCAATGGTTATCTATTGTTTTCCCTAATGGTCCACGTCTATGTCCTCAATTGCTAATGTAATTATCAGATCTCTAAGTTCTAGGTATTATTGCATTCAATGGGCATTTATTGGTTTCCCTTTTGCCCACTCGCCACATGCCTTTAATTGCTTATTGCATTTTATCAGGTCTCCATATGGTCCACTCCTCACATGCCTCATCTATTGCATTCAAAGTTTATTTACTGTGCATTGCATTCCCGTAATGGCCATTCCTCAGGTTGCCTCAATTGCCTATGGCACTAAATGGCCCCCTATTGTCCCATTCATGTGCCTCAATTGTTCTATTGCAACTTGCCTAGCTTCCTCTAGTTGCCCTCTCCTCACATGCCTCAATAGTCTATTGCTGTCTATCGGTTCTTCCTAAGATCCACCCCGCACCTCCACAGCAATAGGCCCCCATAAGGTCCACTCCCGCATAAAGCTGTACAATTTACCCCTCGCCCCCATATGCAAAGGCACTTAGCCGTAATCATGGTGGTCTTCGATTCAACCCCTCCCCTGTGGATGTGGTATATGCTTCTCACCCCTCTGCCAGGGAACACCAAGTTCGGGTTGGGCCAGCCACTCATTTTACCAATCTCAGCCTCCAAAAGCCACCTGCTGCAGGACGTTCTTCACCCATGGAATCCGGTGTCTGGTCGTATGTCTTATTATCCTTCTTAAACTGGGGGACATCTTTAGCTCAGGTTTGATCTTTTGGGGCTTTGTATGTGTTATCTGGGGGGTGGGCAGTGGTACGGTACCCGACAGTTTGTACGAAGGCCGTGTAGGTGAACATTTGTACCCATACATATAAATGATGTACCCCTCTGACTGAATCTATACTCCATACCAGGCTATCAGATTACTGAAATGCATTGGACGGACTTATTTCCTTAAGGCGCTAGGCAGCCTCATAAGGTGAATGACTATGGAGTTAAGCGCTGCCATTAAACACTAACACTTCCAATATGAAACCGGTCTATCCAGGGTTGTAACAATTGGAAGTCACCCAGCCACCAGTAATCAGTCAGGCAAGAGAGTTCCCCAAATCATATACAATTACATACTGTTCTGAGTGGAGTGCCCGCCCAAACACTGCCATTAGGAATCTTGGTCCATCAATGGCAGTTACACAATGGGAATGACATTACTGAACTAAGCGCACTGACCGAATGCTGCCGTTATGAACTGTCTATTCAGGGTAGTAACAAAGGTGAATGAGCCAGACGCCGAAATCAAGTGGCCTGGGAATTTTCCATGCTACACAGTCATACTGTTCTGAGTCAAGTGCTCTGGCCTAGCACTGTCACTAGGAACTTGGACCCTCCAGAGCAGCTTCTTAATGTGAATGACCGGGCTGCCTGTAGTCAGGGAGGACCACACATATATGCGCGTCACTAACTGCGCCAGTCACCACATACTCCCCACTTCCCTTCCACCCTCCCTCCATCCATCCCCACATAGTCTTTCCAATTAATTCATGCTACAAATTGCCTAGCCCTTACCTTTAATGCATGCTCCATAAATGTCAGTCTGCCATGCTATGCTGCTTTCATTCACAGGTACCGAGGTTGACGAACAGCACCGGAAAGCTGCTGTAGCAGCATTGGGTGCTATACAAATACCTCATAACAGAACAAATCAACTTTATGTTCAACAGCACTTTACATGCTGCAAGTAATTACAATAGAGAAAACGGACACTACAAGGCCCAAAATGCAAAGTGTTGACAGAAAATCCAACACTGACCAAATGTGTCACAAGCCTGGCAACTATAAAGTTAAAGTGAACCAATTAAGAAAAAAAGAAATACAATTCAAAGAACAAACAACCAATTAATAAAATAAACCCACCAGTTTTGCAAATTACATATATTGTGAAAAAATGAACGCTTACCTTCTTTTCACAATTTTTGTCACCAGCCTCGTCAGGGTAGCATTCATTTTCTCTGTATGACTGAATGATACGCTGAGACAGGCCTTTGGCTTGCTGCTTATCTAAATGTTTGCTACTGTAAATTACACCAACAAGCTTAGCACGACAATTACTTTCCAACACCTTTCCCAAAGGAAAGCACAAAGGCTATAAAGCTGTAAAGGGGAAATAAATCACTGGAGACTCTCCAGAGAGAAGGAGGGGAGAAAACCGCAGCCTGACAGCTAAAATAAGTTAGCCATGTACCCGTCCAGGCACCGTGGAAGAGAACAAAATGTGCATTTATAAAGTGCTATCATGCATGAAAAATGCTTTTTTTAAATTATTTTTTTTTAACTTCAATTTTTTTGGGATTTTTAGAAACATTACAGAACACAGCAAGTCATGCATATAATAGAAAATAAAGTGTACCCTTCTGCACAAGAAGCCAAACTCGATTTACATCCACAACCCTAACACTTCCGCTGCGTTCATCATGCACCATGTCGAGTGTCCCCGTCATCCTCTAGTTTTGGTGGTTAAAGCGATAAAAAACTGGTGATCTCAGGTCAAACAATAACATGACCCTCTACAACTGTGGCCAAACTGTGGCTAAAAGCTGTGTTAGAACAAGATATTTAGCTAGACTGAGTCAGACAATAGGTGTGCTGGGAGTCACACAGGAGCTGCGGGAGGTTCCATCGCCACATCAGCCTGCACCTGGCCAAGAAGCACTGCTGCATCCCCAGGATCCCAAAACAGATACTCCTTTCCCCCTTTCGTCACCCTTAACTTGGCAGGGTACAAGAGTCCTGCTGCACTCCACATTTCTGAAACTGCTTTTTAATATCAGCTAGGCGTTGCCGCCTTTTTATGGTGTCAGGGGCCAAGTCTGGAAAGATATGTAGTTTGTTTCCCTCATATGAGAGACCACCATTTATTTATTTCAACTGTTTTATAATGCGGATCGGGCCGTAGCTTTGAATCGCAGACAAGTACAACAAATTATACAACATTAAAACAATCAAGTAAACAATTGAAATGTTAAAAACAGCATCTGCAATAAAAACAAAGGCCTCCCATCAGAGGCGGCGTGGACGATAAGACCCCTCCCGGGAGAGGTTAAGGTGCTTAGAAAGATAAGCCTGTCTAATGTGGTGGGCATTGTCTCTTGCTGGAAGCGGAGGTGATGAAAGTCCGGCACCGGGCGGGAAAAGAGTGGCGATGGACCTGCTTGTAGTTGGTGGTAACAAAGTACGGTCTCCCGATGTACATTGGGGAACTGGGATGGGAACAGCCAACGGAACAGCAGATGACTGAGGTGAAATGGAAAAATTACCAATGCTGTTTGGGCCCGAGAATGCAGGAGCCTCTGTTTCAGTGCCAGCCTGGGTAGCAAGGAGATAGAATCTCAAGGCAGTTCGAAAAGTTGTCCAGATGCTAAGGGCTCTAATAGATGGTGGCAATGAGTTCCAATGTTTGCCCCCCGCTACTGCCAATGTCTTGCCTCCCTTCCGTAATTGCTTGAATTTGGGGGGAAAGGCTCGATGGCAGTTAGGAGTGCGTCTCCGTCGACATGTAGTTGGGATATGAAACCAGCGAAGCTGGAAAATGGGGCCCCTATTGCGTTTGGCCTTCCAAAGTATCTGGCAAGACTTTTCAATGATCTGGTTGGCGATAGTGAGCCAACCTAGTTTTTGACGCCAGTAACTGAGGGAGGCGCGAAAGTCCAACCGTTGTTCCACCTGATCGCCGCCGATAGCCTTTCAGTTCTGGTACAAGTACCATTTGCGTTGGTCCCACCACTGACCCCACATTGTTACTGTATCTTTGTGCCTTCAAGCGTACATCAGGTCTAGACTTGAGTCTATCTTGAGATGCTCATGCAGTAGATTCACCCCTTCTACCCCCGTCAGTGAGTCCCAGCACTCTCATTTTGGTGGTACGCACACGATTTTCCAGTGCTTCTACACGGTAGCCCAGAGCTTTATTCAGCTTCACAATTTGTTACACTTTTGGTACTCTCTTGGTTTTCTCTGCATATGTCCACGTGTTGCATGTCCAAAGTCAGACATCTCACTTCCAGTGCTAGGACTTTAGTTTCGAGGGCAGCAACTCTTTCTCCCAGCTTACAGACTCTTTCCCTACTGGTGTGTCATCTGTTTCGCCATGCATATTAACAGATATCACTGATGGATCAGCGGTTTGCATATTTGTCGCGGTAACATTTGGTAATTGTGTGATATTATTTATTCTTATGTCAGAATTGTAAGATACTACATTACTTTCAGATAATAATGGAGGCGAGATGTCGCCTTGCATGATTGAGACGTCACCAATAGGATTTGTATCTACAGCCCGTTGTAAAGAGATGTTGGTAATACAAATTTCAGGGTCAACGACTGGAGAAACAACAAGATGAGGCTCAGGGCAATTTTGCGCTTGTGGTGTTTTATGCAGATAATCGTTTAAGGAACCCTGACGCCAGTTAGATATATCACGTATTGGTGTACGAGATGGCAAGGGTGGTGCTGCAGTAGGCAATATAGTGTTACAAATTATTCTATCACTAGATGTAGCTGTATGTAGATCTTTCCTAGCTTTAGCTGGCATTTTGTACAATTCCTAGCTACACTCACTACTCACCCAATCAGCCATACAGCAAATAGTATCCGAAAAAATAACACTTTGCACTGAGTGCTGCTCGTCGCGCTGCTCTTTAAGGTGCAACAAAGTTATATACAATCGGAAAAGTCAGTAAAGCACTCCCCTTTCCGTCTCGGTCCGGAAGTGTTGCTAGGGTCAGGCGGCATTGCCTGACAGTCAATGGCAGCCCAGCTTTCCTCACGCCGTATCACCACAGGCTGGGTTGCAGAAAGAACAGAAAATAGGGCTAACAGCCCAGCAGGTAGGTACCAGTAACGTCAGCAGCAATTTCTTTTTTTTTTAAATGTATCTTTATTGGTTTTTCAGATTATTACATACCTTTTGCATTAAATTCATTAACAATAAAAAAAAACCCATCAAACTTCACAACATCTCTGTACAATAAAGTGTGTCATGCCAATTCATACATTCAGATTACAGCATCATATCTAAGCAGCTTATTCACTAAAAACTTTTACAGTGCGACCTTCATATTTCATTTATCATACAACTTTAACCAAACACACTACCGACCATGCCCGATTCCACACCAGTGTCAAAATTATCTATCCTCTATCTCGTGTTAGCCGAGCAGCTTAGTTTCATTCAGTATTCAAACATCTACATAAGTCAAGTGTGGTGTCGCGGGGGAAGGGACACAGCATGTTTTCACACATTATTCAAACTTCTACTACGGAAGAAAGAGGCGTCGAGGGGGGTAGGGGGGCCACCGGGAACACACTCGTCTGCTCATGCAAGTATTGTACAAAGCATTGCCAAATATCAGAGGGCCTGTTTGCCCTAGGCAGGCAGTCCAAAAATGTTGATTCTATTTCATGTGTATACGTGAGGGCTCGTATCCAGACTAACTGGCTGCGGTCGCATCCACACTCGGGCAATCTCCCTCTTAGCAAGCAGTAAGCCCAGCGACACAAACCTCTGAGCCAATCCCCTAAGACCATGTCTCCCCCCTAAGAATGCAACCTCCACCTACATGGGAATGGAGACCCCAGAAATTTTATCCAATTCATTGTTAAACCGCGTCCCAGAATAAGGCCATCATGGGGCACTCCCATATTAAGTGTAGTAGGCCAGCCTCCGGGGACCGGCACCTGGGGCAGGAGGAGTCAATCCTGCACAAACTTGGCAATTCTCAGTGGTGTCATATAGTACCTAGTCAGATACTTATAATGAATTAACCTGTAGCGCGTAGGTACACCCGCCTCTCTCACATGCCCACATGCCCTTGTCAGCAGCAATTTCAAAGCAAAATCCTTGAAATAGTAGCAATTTGACCTTGAAAGTTGTGGGACAAAGAGCATCAACCCCATCCCATCCCACCCCGTAGCAGCACAATCACACCACTGGCTACATGCAGCCATTCATTGCTCCACACACCCCACCCACCCTCTCACAATTCCCCTCCCACCCACTGCCTCACTTCCCCACCCTCGCTCGTTTGAGGACGTGGCCACAGACAGGTTTTAAACCGATTACAAGGAGCAGCAGCCATCCACCTACTCACCTTTCACCCAACCCTTGCACTCACTCTTACTTAACACCCACAGCCCAACCTCACGCCTCCCACTCAATGCCTTCCCATCTCACCTAACCAACTGTTTTCTCATCTCACTACAACCACACACCTACTCTTGGCCTCACTTGACCCCTGTCACGCCCCACCCAACCACCCATAGTCTTAGCTGCCCCACCCAGTTTCGCCTCAATTAAACCACCCACTCAGCAACCCCACCCACCTACTCTCCCAACCACCCACTCACCTCCCGCCAACTATTTCACTTCACCCTACCTTACCCACAAACTACTCCAACTGACTCAACTCATCCCAGCTTCACCCACCCAGTTCTCACCTTACCGCAACCCCACATTGTCTCACCTCACTCCATCCACCCTCAGTCTCTCACCCAAACTATCCTCCCTGCCACTGCCTCACCCACTCACTATCTCCCCTAACTCACTTACACCCCACCCCATCCCCCTCACTAGCTCATCTCACCTTAGCCCACTCAACCCCCCTCACCAGTGTCACCTAATCTCACAGCCGCCCTTCCATTGACTCACCTCAGACACCCCCCACTGTCTCACCTCACCACATACCCACTCATCCAACCACTGTCTCACCCCACCATCTGTGAAGTCTCATCTCACTACAACCATCCACCTATCCTCTGCCTCAACCCACTCACTGCCTCAGCTCATCCCACACACTGTTACACCCGAATTCAAACACTCACCCAGCAGCTACCTCTCTCACCTCACACCCATTCAACAACTGGCTCACCTCACCTACTGTCAGTCTCACCTCATCCCATCCACTATCTCACCTTGAGCAACCCATTTACCCACTGTCTAACCTAACTCAATCTACTCTCACCTCATGCTACCCCCTCATCCAGTCTCACTCTCAACAACTTACCTCACCCCTGTCCATCCACCCACCTACTGTCTACCACCCCGACTTAGCCACTCACAGGGTACACCTCTCCCCACCACTCCCACCTTATTTCACTTTTTCAAAAATATAAGAACATCTCGTTCTACAACAATCTCCAAAATGACTACAAACAACAAAACAAGTGAAAAAATAACTTTGCATCTTTATCAAAAATATTGAACATATTAAATCACAATGCTATAAAAACCTCTTGTATTAATCATTCAATAACCTCATTCATATCACTTACATCCATTCATACCACATACAACACTAAAGAATTTCAAATTCATTGAAAAAGAATAATATGATTGTTTATGTTTAACAGACATGTAAAACAATGTGTAAGAACACATGAAAATATCACATGAATCCCAAAGAATCTGTTATGCAGAATATATTATACTGCAGAGTCCGACATGGCCTGTAAGTTTCGGTGCCGTTTGAAATGTATTCTGCACTCTCATCTTTTTTTTAAATTTTTTTTTAAAAATTATTTTATTGTGAAGAACGGGACATAATACAATGGATTTCATTACATTTCATGAAAATACAAACAATGTATAAAAAAAAAAAAAGGTTAATGAAAACCAGAAAAAAGGCAATAAAACAGACACATTAGTCTTCCTGAAACAAAAGTGGTGCCCACCATCTATACAATTTAAGAAGGCTGCCACGTTTTGTCAAGACGGACTTTGAGCTCAAACCATTGCAGCACTTCATGCCACCAATTGATCGAAGAGGGGGGTGTCACATCCTTCCAGCATCTAGCTACAATGATGCGGGCCAAAGTTAGCATTTTAAATACACAAGGTGACAGTGATTGGTCACGATAATGGCCGAAGATGATAAAACAGTCATTGAGCATAGCTGACTCCGGCTCTAAGATTCGAATTTGGCAAGATACTTCTCGCCAATAAGTAGCGAGCTGAGGACATTGTAAAAACATGTGAAGAAGATCGGCATCGGCCAATCCACACCGCGGACAAGATGCAGCATTCTGGGGGTACCATAGATTGAGTTTCTGGGGGGTAAAATACAGACGCAGTAGCATCATAAAATGCTGGTATTTATGTCGAGATGAGATAAACAGTGTATCTGCCCACTTAAGACAGCAGGTTAGCATATATGGGTTAATTATTTCTTGTAAGGATTGGGTCCATCTATCAGCTAAACTCTGTAAATCTGACGGGATTGCTTCAATTAATACAGTATAATAGGATGAAATGGAACCTTTGCCCAAACGGAGTTTATATACAAAGTCTAACCCGCAATCGGGCATCTCCAAGGGGCTGATTGATCGGCGCATCAACAATGTCCTAATCTGCAAGTATTTAAAAAAATGAGTTCGGGTGAATATTGAACTCATGCACTAGGGACTGAAAGGAGCGTACGCCGTTTTCATCAAAAAGCTGTCCCAAATTACTTATCCCAGCTGCAAGCCAGGTCTTCCCCACGGCGTCTAAGAGCCCTACCTGCAGATCAGGGTTATTCCATAAGGGAGTGCAAGAATGCCATTTGGGAATTGCGAGGTGAGTTAACAAACGGTTCCAGTTGATAGCTAGAGTTTTAACTAATTTTAGACGAACTTTTTTGAAGTATTTAGGGTTATGGAACCCAAATTCAGAGCCGATATGCGCTGCACCTTTAAGAAGGGAAATTGCAAGAAAGGTACATGGCTGTAGGCCTAAAGTCTGTTTCATGCGGCCCGCTAAGGCAGCCCAGTTATAGAACTCAAACTGGGGCAGTGACAACCCTCCCTGTATCCACCCCTTGGCCAATTTTAGCTTACTTCTTCTTGGGACTTTTTTGTGCCACACGAAAGATGAGCACATTTGATCGAGTTTACGAAGATCTTTCCGTTTGAAAAGGAAGGGGGCAGCACGAAAAAAATAAAGAAATTTGGGAAGAATCGACATCTGAATACAATTGACCCGGGCTATCGTAGAGAGGGGCAGGTGCATCCATTTATCAAGGAGGCCTTGAGTTTCAGAAAAAAGCCGGGTGAGATTGGCATCAATGGTGTCATTGATTGTAGGTTTAAGAGTAACGCCAAGATACGTGACTTCCTTTACAGTAGAGTTGTTATAATTGGGTAAATTCCACGTCATCATCTCTGTTTTGGCAGCGTTCATTTTATGTTATGTTATGTTAGTTGGTTTCTTGTATAGCGCTAAATCACCACCGAGGCAGTATCGAAGCGCTACGGGCTG